>CAUYRT010098673.1:0-110472 GCA_963574885.1 Lepilemur ruficaudatus
TTATTATATGCTAGAGACATTGCTACAATGGTCGCGAGAACCAGGCCTCTTTTTTTTTTTTTTTTCAAGAATTTATTATGAGAGGGCTGGGCGCCGTGGCTCACGCCTGTAATCCTAGCACTCTGGGAGGCCAAGGCGGGTGGATAGCTGAAGGTCAGGAGTTCAAGACCAGCCTGAGCAAGAGCGAGACCCCGTCTCTACTATAAATAGAAAGAAATTAATTGGACAACTAAAAATATATGTAAAAAATTAGCTGGGCTTGGTGGCGCATGCCTGTAGTCCCAGCTACTCGGGAGGCTGAGGCAGAAGGATTGCTTGAACCCAGGAGTTTGAGGTTGCTGTGAGCTAGACTGATGCCACGGCACTCTACAGCCCGGGCAACAGAGTGAGACTCTGTCTCAAAAAAAAAAAAAAAAAAAAATGTAGAATTTATGAATGTATAAATGTATCATAAATACTTTATACCTGGTCTACTCTCAGGGAGGACTGGGTGACTAAGTCTGGACATGAGTTGCGTGCAGTAACTGAGCAGTAAAACGGAAGCGGAAGCAGCAATCTCCAGATTGCCACATAGCCACCTCTGATGGACACACTGCAGACAAAGGCCGTCTGGAACTTCATCTCTGGTGTGGCTGTGATCAAGCAACCTAACGGCACTTCCTAAAGGAGACCGGGCCACCCTGTACGGGCAATACGAGGAAGTAGCTGTGCTGTGTTTCAAGGCAAGAACTACATGACTACTCAGTGTCCAGGGTAAGAAAACATCTTTGCAAGATGGTACTTACAGAAGACTTTCAAAGGAGGTGGGTCTTTCGACAGACCTTGAAGAATAAGTAGGACTTACTCTAAGAAGGCAAGGAGGAAAGCAGAGAACCAGTCCAGGAGAAATGACCATATAATCCAGGTGACAAGGGCAGGGCCAGCCCTGGAGCAGTAGCCGAAGGGAGTTCGGGCAGCAGTGGGAGAAAGGGCTGGACCAGTACACCAATGAGCCAACTAATTTTCTCCAGAAATCATGGTCTCCCTTAGTCTTTTCTTCCTCTTCCTTAGCTGGGTAGTCTTCAAGCTTCTCCCACTTCCTTTTAATAAGTTTATCCCCAAAATTCATGAACAAAATCAGTAAATAATTTTTCCAAATCCTACAGTACTTTCCCCACCATTGGTTCCAGGTTTTCACTCACCATCTCCTAAGACCGAGATCCATCACAGTCATGTCAGGCACAAAAGTAGTCAAGATTCATTGGCAAGAGTTCAAATCTGCAACCCTGAGAATTATCCCTAACTTTCTACTGCTTTTTTTAAAGTTGCCTTATAATGTGGCTCTTTAAGAGTCTATGGCAGTGGCTCACTGTTTCTGGTCTTAAAACATGCCCTTGGAGGTTGCTGAAAGAAAGCCAGGTCATTATAATGAATTTCTGGGAGAAAGACAAGAATAAGCAGGGAACTATTCTTGAGCTCGCAACTAAGAGTTTTGCAGAGGTTCATAGACCTGTTGGGATCTGCTCACTCCACCACCCCTGTGAGTCAAGACTCACAACCGAGGAAGCAAGATGCCTTAGCAAACCCCCGGAGTATGACCCAACATCAGTCTTTTCTGGTTAAACAATCTGATTTTCAAAGGGAGCGGGGAAAATAAACCCAAAGCATTCCTGACTGGCTCATCAACTATTCTCCAAAGAGGTAAAAGACAGTCTGGATGAGAATGGAACTATGTGCTCAGGGAACTGTCACTGCCTTTGCGGTTTGGTCAACACAAAACTGTTCATTTGTGCCTTGTAGGCATTTCTGTCTCTCACAGTCTCAAGATGACACTCCGATAGTAAGAGAAATGTGAGCAGGTGCACCTGTTAAATATGTAAAATATACATCTCCTCTTCTACTCACTCAGAAGATGTATTTCTTAGGGAAAGTCACCCAATATAAAGACAGGTAGAAAAAACCTTGCATGCAGCTTTTTTAGCACACAAGAATGCAAGTGGGCTCAGCACAATAGCTTTCCATAGAAAATAAATGCAAGCCAATTAAAAATTCAGTTTCTTTTCTTTAAGCTAATTCCTCAGGTTTTGCTAATTAGCAACTAATAGTTCTGTCATCTGAGCTGGGGAACATACGGAAGAATACCAGTGGTATGTTTTCAATCAAAGCATTTGCATGAAGGATTGAATCATATTTTCCATGAGGAATTACTGCTTGGGAGCGGTTAGGGGCAGAAGAAAAGCAGTCTTCATACAACTATAAAATTACAAAAGAGACCTGAAATTTTTAAAAGAGAGGCACCCCTTCTGCCCCTTTGAACAAAACCAGCAGAGGCCCTACAAGATATGGCTAGTGAATCCAAGAAACTTCACACAAACATCCCTGCAGGAATAGTTAGAAAACTAGACTCTTTACATTAAGATGGAAGACAATGCAACACATGTTTTCTGTAAAAGGAAAGAGAATAAAAGTTAAGTGTCGGCCAGGGTACAGGAATGCTTTAACTATTATGTCACCTGCCTTTGCAAGTTTATCAAAAAATGAAGGCATGGCAGTAAACGAAAGCAGGGAGCGATGAGGGTTTGAAATATCTGGCTGCAGACAGAGGACAGGAAGAAGAAAACTCCTGAGAAACCCTCGGGCAGGAGATGAGGGTTCTTACCCTGACTCCAGCACCAGCACATCAGGCCCCCAAATCCAGCCCCTCCCTCACTCTCCCAAATTGTAAAGAGCTGGCAGTCCTGTGGCTGAGAGCCTGTCAGCACCACGCCGTGTCTGAGCCGTGCAGCCTGAGCGTCTACTCTCTCACCCTGATACACAGCCCATCCACGCAACCCCTCGTGAGAGAATACCCCCTGCTCCCCGGGAGGATTTTATTCCAAACATATGCTGTGGATGTTTGAAGTGCCCGCTATCCCTGGGTTTTCTTTTCTCTCTTCTTTTTATTTTTAAGTCAAACCCACAAAACCTAAAATACTTTGAATTCTGCCTCACTACAGTTTGTGAAGATGCAACATTGCATGCCCAAGGATAACAAAACCTTGTGCAATAAAAATTTTACAGATGTCCTTCTGAGGGGGAAAATAAAAAACGGTTTTCCCTTTTCCGGTCTTACAGGAAGCCTGCCCACACTTTAGAAATACAAAGTCAGTATATATAGAAGCACAAATTAGGCATCTTGGAAAGCCTACATTTTCCAACCACAGAAAAACGCAGGAATTACTGTGAGTGTTCACACGGCCAGCCTGCTGGACTAGAGGCGTCTTTTCTCTCCAACGGCTCCGTGAAGCTGGCAAACAGCTCAAGAGAAAGGCGGATGGCCTCAGAAGATGTTTCTGGACCTTGAGCTACTGAGGTCTGCTGTGCGCTTGTGTTGCTGATGGTGCCACAGGACCGAGACATGCTACACCAAGATAAACAAGCGTGATCAAAACTGTACAGCTAGGCCAGGCACAGTGGCTCACGCCTGTAATCCCAGCACTCTGGGAGGTCGAGGCGGGAGGATCGCTCAAGGTCAGGAGTTCGAAACCAGCCTGAGCAAGAGCAAGATCCCGAAACCAGCCTGAGCAAGAGCAAGATCCCCGTCTCTACTAAAAATAGAAAGAAATTAATTGGACAACTAAAAATATATAGAAAAAATTAGCTGGGCATGGTGGTGCATGCCTGTAGTCCCAGCTACTCAGGAGACTGAGGCAGAAGGATTACTTGAGCCCAGGAGTTTGAGGTTGCTGTTGAGCTAGGCTGACGCCATGGCACTCTAGCCCGGGCAACAGAGTGAGACTCTGTCTCAAAAAAAAAAAAAAAAAAAAAAAAACTGTACATCTTACTTTAAAAGGGGGGTATTTCCTCATGCAGAAAAAACCTTTAGGAAATTTATCACCTTGAGTTTCCATCAATCATTAGCTTTGCCTGGATAATTAAATCCATATGAGGTAGACAGATTTTATAATCAAGTATCTTAAAAATACTCATGATACCGACAGAAAAGTAAATAATCCAATAGGGCTCCAGAAAAAGTCAAGTCGTATCCTATCCAACCCTGAGGCTTAGTTTAGGATATCTTTAAATTATTTAATGTGAATAAGTAATACTGTACCTTTTATTTTCTCACATGTATTGTTTGCACTGGTTACAGAAAACACTTTCCGCCAGGAATTTAAAATGCTAAGACTTCTCAAACTCATTTAAAAGCTTTACAATGTCTTCACTTACAAAATAGAAAAAAAAAAAAAAATTTATAGTCAGTCTACTGAGGGTCACTGGAAAAGCATTATGCTCAAGGTCACAGTGCAGAGTTCTAAACACACCAACCCTTTTCCTCAGGTTTACAGTCCCCTCAACTTCTAATTTGTGTTTACAGAAGACACTGGTCTCAGGGAGGAGGTGACCAGGTTGGACAGAAAAAAAAAAAAACAGTCTACACTAAAGCAAACCAACTGCAATACTCACAAACGTGACTTGGAGAGTGAACTAATCACACAATGATGATGATGATGATGATGATGATGATGATGATGAAGAAATAGAAAGAACAAAAGAAGAGGAGGAAGAGAAGAACTACCTTAATGATTCTGAGGCACTTACTATGTGCCAGAGATTTTACTAAATACCTTATTTGCATCGCCTCTGTGAATTCTCAGGAGAACACCAGGGACCAGGCAGCCACACTATCACTCCCATTCAACAGTGAGGACAGGACTCTTAGAGAGGTCAGCACACTGGTCAAGGTCACACAGCTAGTAAGTGACAAAGCTAGGACTTGAACCTAAATCCCGAGTCCTGAGCTAATCAGTACAATCCCCAGGACTCCGTGTCTATATTATATAGATAATAATATAATTTATTTAAGACCAATTTACGGAGTACATTAAGGTGGTAGGCCAAAATCACATTGGTTACAAAACCTGCCACTTGGTTACAAACAATTTAATATAGTTTATAAGTTATCACGTAATTGTAACACTGATTAGGTACCATACAGGGGGAAAATGTAAAGAATCACCAACTTATGGGTGCTGTGCCCTCAAAACAGATTGGCAATGATGAATCCAAATCCCCTTAAGAGCCCTCCAGAGCCCAGGGTTAGTTAGTATTGAGCCGTAGATCCAGGAGTTGGGTCATACACATGCCAGTGACAGAGGGTGAGCGTCCCAGGTGTGCAGGGAGCCCAGGGCCTCAAATGATGGCACAGATTTAATGGGGAAACCGTTAAAACAAACGGACCAAGAATAAGCTGCAAGTTGAATGGCACAGAGAGAAAGTTAACGGTTATCTGCCCACTATCATCAGCAGAAAAAGAAGTACTCATCAGCTGTCCTAATTAAATACCTCACAAATTAGTGGGCATCTGGAAAAGAAAACAAAGCATAAATACGAGATGGGAAAAGTTTGTGTTCACACATAGGAACAGAAACAATGCAGGGACCTTGTGGCTAAGAATCTAGACTAGATTTTTTTTTAAGTAAGTCTACTTCAGGGCACATAAATATAGGCAGGAAGTGTGCAGCAGTCCTTACATTTTCTGCATGGAGGGCATTTAAAAGAGACAAATAAAAACACAATGTAGAAAACTCAGGGATGTGCTCAGAGACATATCCTGATAACACTATTTTAAGCCTTCATTCCTAAAAGAAAAGAAGAATAAAGTAAAACTAAACAAACCTTGAATGAGGGAAGGAATGTGCCCGGTACCCCTCCCTCCTCATTTCTGTATCTATAGAAACAACCACTGCAGCAATAGGACTGATAAGCACTTTTTAAACAGAGAAGTCGTAACCTTTTTTAAAAGCTCAGAAGAATCCATAAAGCCATTCCCTCCATGCTTCTGACCACTTTTTAAAAATGGTCTCTGCACTTGAAAAAATAATGTATCTTCCATCTTTCCCAACAATATAATCTGGTTGGGGGGGTGGGCAGGAGTCGCCGAGACTTAAGGTTGCGCGAGGCCCTTTGATCTGATGAGTGAGCATTCCCCTTTGCTTCAAGCCAACTAATGAAGGGATGAAATTAGCTTTTATCCTGGGCACTTTCTTGAGCAAAAAAACATGCACTAATCAGCTGTCCTCACTAATCAGTCATCTGGCTAATGACCTTTTGCCTTAAAACACTAAAATTTTTGAATGATGTGGAAAAAGGGAAACACAAACCAGTCCCCCTCTCTGGAGCTCAATGGATCATCTGGAATTGGAGCCGGGAAGGTTAAATGGCAAGTCTGTATCCTGGCAAGGTGATAAATCTGCAATCAAGAGCTGCAAGCTTTGGCACCTCAATGTGAACTTCATTACTCCACAACCAAATTGCGTTTGTTAACTAGAAACAGGCCCGAAGTAAACTCAACCCTTATATGTTTTTCGTTATATTCTGCCTTTGGAGAAAACCATCATATACTTGTGTTGAAAGTCCTCCTTAATTTCTTAAACGTTACTAGTGCTGAAAAGGAGCTTCCAATGTTTCTGACATGCCAGTTAGAAAGGAGAGTAGAGTACACAGAAAAATCTTCCAGTTTAAAGAATTCAGCACTGATTTGTTAAATGAGGTTTGTTTCAACAAACCATTAAAAATGGAAAAATAAATAGCTGAAAATCATTAAATCAAAGATCATTAAAAATGGGAATAGCTGCTGTTAAAGACTTCTAATGCAGCCCACTTTAATAACTTCCCAACATCAACCAATTTTTCTCTTGCAGCATCTACTTGGATGGAGCAACTGTGGTTCTAGGTCTCAGGAAAGGTCCATGGGGTCTGGCCACAAATGGACCACTTTCCTGAAGGCCTGAAGTTGCTTAGAGACGTAAGAAAATGGCTCTCTCCAAAAAAAAAAAAAAAAAGAATGAACAGGAAGTAGGAGAAGTGAGAAAAGTGGAAAAAAAATTCAACGTTTTTATAGATTATGCAAGCCAAATAATTCCTAAAGCTTGTGCTCTCTGTCTCTCTCTGTCTCTGTCTCTCTCTCTCTCTCTCTCTCTCTCACACACACACACACACACACACACACACACACACACACACGGCCTTCCCCGCAGCTCCTGAAACAAGTGCCAGCTGGCAGAAAGGACTTACGGTAGTGAGGCTCCATGTAGCCATTCCTGGGGTCCATGGCAAACACGGTCCCGCGGTAGGGCACGGAGGGCTCCGCCAGGTGCGGTAGGGATCCATGGATCTCCTTCTTGATCAACGAGGCCCTCTCGTCACTCGATGTTGACGGTTCCTCGCTGATTTTGCTGAGCCCCTGGACACTCTGTGGCTGCATAGTGATTGCGTTTCTTCTCTCTCTGTGATAAGTCTGTCCAGGACTTTCATCCTCTGAAGAAAGAAGGACAATGAAAGACTCTGTGAGCCAACTGAAGGAGCAATTAAAAAATAGTAATTAATTAGGTCTCCCTCTATCCCTCCCCCCAAAAGTAGAAGCAAGTCTCTTTCTCATTCATGGCAACTTTGAAAGCTCTACACCTGTGGTGGGATATTTGCAAGACAAAACTGCTTATGAATGAGGGTCCAAAATACATAAATACACATGGAAGGACAAAGGGAGCAGGAAATGGGCCCATTAAACAGGATCCGCAAATTAGCATCACCAGCTTCTGGCGGAATCTGCCCTGAGGCTTTTCCTCTTGGTCTTGCCAATATCTGAGGTCCCACGTGGAACTGAGTGTGCAGCTTCCCTCTGCCTACCTGAGGACACTGGGCCCTGGGGTAACTTGAAGTCCAGCTACCCCGCAAGGCTCTGGGTGGCCCCACGGGCAGCTGGGTACTTATTCCTCAGAGGATGACCTATTAGAAAATACTCCAAGAGCTTCCCTGGTCCGGTTTGGTTTAAATTAGATTTGTAATCCACCAAGAGGTTTAGCAGAAATGGAACAGAAAACCCATTGGTGACAAGGGATAAAGGTGCCAATCATGAAAACCTAGGGCCTCTTGGGAGACACTCCCAGCTTCTTCTGCCCATACAGCAAAGATGAGAACTCAGAGGAAAACTGTGACTAAAAGTCCAGGTATGAGATGGCTCTGAAGGAAGGTATGAGGGATGTTGATATCTGTCCATGCTCTGGTGGGGTCCATACATTTCTTCAAATGCGTAAGAAAGAGCTCGAAGAAGAAATTCCCCATATAGTTGATATTCTAGCTCCCTAATGCTCCAGTCCCCTCGGATATGTAAGAACTTTCCATCTGTCCACTAGGGTTCTCTGCAAATGTGATTAAATGACCTTTCTATTATACAACAGATCAAAGAACCGATGCATAAAATTAAACCACACTGCCCATCTGAACCCACCACAAGTGGACCGATTCATCTGTTAGAATCATACACGCGCTCGAAACTGTGTTCTCCTAAACAAGTTCTACATTCAATCAACACCCTGTGCTCTGGTAGATAAGTGCCGATAAAAAAAAAGCTGTTCCGGCACCACTTAGACATCTAATTTAAAAACTGTTTACTATTCCTATCTTAAAAAAATAAAGAACAAAAACTCTATTTAGGCACAAATAATACTGCTGTGAATTTCAGATGAACAGATTGGAACACATCTTATTCCATACACAAACTTATCTTCAAAATAATCTATAAAGCAGATATGACTAGCTAAGGACCAAAAAAAAACCCAGAAGAATTATGCTTTAGCCATTTAATAACTCTGTTCAAATCCAGAAGAAAGTTATAAACATAGACAAGCATAAAAACACAAACTAAAAATAACAACTACTATTTACGTTGACTAAAGATTTGAACTACCTAAAGCAAGTAGCGACTTGAGTCTTTTTCTGCCTGTAAGACTTGAAAAATAAGCAATGTATTGTGTTAGCCTAGCAAATGACTGCAAAACAGAATAGACAATGAGATATGTTTCAGTCTCTACAGTGAATTTGCTGACTACTGCAAGGTAACTGTGAAATATTATTTTAGTATTGTTTTGTGCAGATCCTTGCCCCGAATCCCATAATTAAGAGGTAAGTTACAAGTTTAATCTATCAAATAATGACAAAAAAAAATGGTGTAATCCCACATTTTCACATTGATCTTTACAAAGGCAATTCAAACCAGGCTTTTCGTAATTACAAAAAAACTTAATTTTTACTTTCCATTCTAATACTTTTAGGCATTAGTCCACCCTTGTACTTCATTAGCAGAAAAGTTGCAGGCTATAGAATAAGGATTTTGCAGTTACGTAAAAGCAAAAGGGAGTCAAAAACACTAAAACTTAGGTCAGTTTTATAAAAATTCCTATAACCTACAAATGGCCCAAAGTCATATTTTCCACTAATTTGCACTCCATATAAAGACTTTATTTCAACCTGAAGTGAACTTCTAGCATTGAGGTGCAAATTCTGTAGAATGGGACCTTCATTTAGAGGCCAGAAAACCCTCACTCAGAGGGTTGTGACGGGTAATTAGCATTCTCCGGGAAAGATGAATAACTCAACTCTGCTAATCTGTTCCAGGTTTGAAACAGGATTTCCTTGACTTAATCTTCCTAGAAGAAATTAACTTTTCTTCTCTTAAAACTGCAGTCCTATAATAAACTCAGCGTCTTAGAAACTCTGTCTTTATGATGAGCATTTGAATCCAACTCCACGAATAATAGAATAATGAGTATGGTCTGGCCAGAGGGTCTTCCCACCCCTCCCAACCTCCTGAGAGAATGAAGTAGAGCTGTGAGGAGGCAAGTTGGTGGAAGCAGGGCTGCTTTTTAGCTAAACGATTTTCTTAATGAGAGTTAACCCAACAAGTGTGATTATTAAAGTTATAACAAGAAGTAACCAGAGTTCAAATATTCAACACAGAAAAAATTCAGTCATTCCCTTAGTAAAGTTAAACGCAGGCAAGAATTTTTTTTTTTCATGTGGAAACTTTCATCAGGAGACTTAACTTACACACTAGTCTGTGCTACCACATTTTTACCCAACCTCCACCCCTGCCACTTCCAAAACTCCAGCAGATATTTCGTGACGTTTTACCTCACGCACTGAGCTGCTTTTGATGGGCATTCAGACGAAAACTTGACAGTGCACACGCTCCAGAACACAAACAGCTAGGGGGCTCGCAAGCACTCCGTATAGAGCGAAAGGGAAACTTTCCAAGCAATATTCCTGCCTGCTCTTACAAATTTAGCAACCACTTCAGCAAGCCAAAAGACGAAAGCTGTCTAATCTTGTTCAGTCGAGCCGAGTTGTTCAATAAAGTTTGAGAGTCAGTGCAGACAGGCTACGCCAGGCCAAATTATTGACAGAAACACACTGTCCACCATGGCAACAAGCAGAAGTCTGCTGCAAAAATGTAAGCAAACAGCCCACTGCTCCAAGAGCATCTGCCAATGGACTTTAACAGCCAAACACAAGGCAACTGTTCGAGCTTCTCTATGTCTAACAGCTGCAAGCTCGGGGGTCAAACCGAAACATGCAATTCACTAAAAACTTTCAGGAAGAAAAAATGACTTTAAATACTGTCATCATAATCCCACTTTGTACCTCCTCCTTTTTGTATATCCGTGCTCAAGTGGAAGTTAACAAATTCCTGCCCCCAAACGGAGAGTGCCCAGCCCATCACGTTTTAGAAACCGTCCCTGATTTCCCAAACTCATCCAAAAGCAGCCGGCCTTGAGTCAGACACTCTTGGTGCCAGAAACTCAGAAACAATCAAAAGTCACTTCATTGCAAACAGTGCTTAGGACATCTGTAACAAAGAAAGTAAGCACCTTGCTGCGTGAAGCAGGACTCGAACAGGCGCTCTTGTGCACTTGCTCCGGTACAATTTCTCTTGGCAACCAAGGAAACAAGTTCTTTTTCGCCCAGGACTTGACAGAAAAGTTTCAGACAATTCTTCCAACATAAAAACGGAACTCTGCCAGGCATCACTAACTAAGGACACCTTCTGTCACCTAACAAAATTAGCTGATTAGGAGCTCACAGTACACGTGCTTGCCTTCTTTCCCCCCTTAACATCAATTTTCCACTGTTCCTTAAATCCCATTTTAATACCATTACTCCTCTCCTGCCCCAAGACCGAGAAGACACGGAGTGTAAGAGAACACACAATACTCACAACGCAGTCCCCAGGCTCTGCTAGCTACTTTTCTGCCAACTTCTCCTGGTGAGCCTTCTCTAGCTGTGCAGACCCTCTAGGAACCTTCTCGGTGTCTCTCTGCCTCCCTCTCCCTCTCCCTCTCCCAGGCAGTGCTGCTCCCATTAGAGGAATTAAAAGTGGTTGGAGCCATGCTAAATTTAACAAGCTCATTAGTATTCTTTCTGAGTGCTTCCGAGTGAACTCTCCCTATTCAAGCCGCTCTCTCCAGCAGAAGGGTCAGGCGGCTAATCATTAAATCAAACTAATGTCACCCTATCACAATCAGCCTGAGAGAAGGAGGGTTTATTATTTCAGTTTATGCTAAATAAACGGTTTTACAAATGGTCCCCAAGCAAGGTCAACAGCAGCTTCAATTACAAGACAAACTTAACAAGAGTTGCTATAAACCAAGTACTCTGTATTGACTTAAGAACAGGCACGGCTCCACATATTGCCACTAGCAGGATTGTACAGGAATGCATATTGTAAAATAAAGGAAGGGGTGAGCTTTTTTCTTTGCCAGAATTTGCGAGTGCACAGCGACTCCTCATTCACCTCTCTCCAACCAGCTAGCCGCTCAGCTCAATTCACCCCACACAAAGGCTGGAGCCCAGACCTCAATGGACCGAGTGAAACATGTTCAAAACTAGGCTCTCTATTGTGACTGAATTTCTTAACATCTTTTCAAAAAGCGGAGAATGCCTTGAGGCTAAAGGAAGAAACAGGCTAATGGTGAATTGGGAATTCTGAGCAAATTTCAGAGCCCTTTCCTCCTAGCTTTTGAGGTTGAAAGCAAGCTCTTTCCTTTCAAGTTTCAAAGTCCTTTTTCCTCCCGCAGTGTCACAGAAGGATTTGAAAAGAAGGTAATTGTGCTCGCAGTCTCCCTGATCAGAGCTTACGTCCTATTTCTGGTATTTCGGAATACTTCTTGCAATAATAGTGCATATAGCTCAATCCCTTAACCGGCCTGCACTCTGCAATTGCTCATTAAATGAACAATTGCGGGTATAAAATGCCTTTTATGTTCAAGGTCTGGATATAAGATAAGCATTCTAGGACTCTAAATTTGGTTTACTAAGGAAACTCTCCATCATTAAATTACAAAACTGAAGTCAGAATATCAGGCTTTCCCAGAAAAGTGGCACTCAGGTTGCAGTATGCCAAAATGAAGGGCGGATGGGGGGCGGGAGGGGGCGACAAGATGTTCAGGGGGAGAAAGGAAGGCTGATACTCAGATTTCTAGCCCAATGGGATTCTAACAAGAAATTCACGTTTCCGTATTTAAGGTCTGAGTTTGTGAAACCTCCTAATTTCTACATTGAATGATACAATACAGTCATCTTCAAATTAATTAAAACACAGGACTAGGACTGAGGCTCACTAAATACGTAGCTCACTAGCCCCGGCCCCTCACCAGCAAACATCTTCCTTGTCCTTAAGAAAAGAAATAGCCCTTTACCGACATCATTTATATCCCCTCATTTGACCCTCCCAACAGCCCGGCAATGGTGGTAGGTTGGAAGGTATTAGGCCCAGGTGTGGGATTAGAAACAGAAACGGCTGGAGAAAACTCCAGCTACATCGCACTGAATCCACCCAGCCCTGTGAACAGGACAAGAGGTCTAGTCCTAGGTAGGTTTTGGGAATATATATGGATGTGTGCCCCAACCTTCACCACCACCACCTATAAAATGGGAAAAAAAGTAATTTCATATTTATGCACAAAAATTTTCAAAGCTCAGATACTATCCCATTAAGTTTTTGTTAACATACTCCTACTCCCAGGAAACACCAAGTGGGGCCCAAATGACAAATCGATGGGGGAACATGGGCCCAGCACGGAGTCTCAGCCCAGGCAGGGCCTCCTCCCACCTAGGGGCCAGACACACGCAGGCCTTACTCAGCACTGTGAATCCTTTCCACGGTACCATGAGGCTCAACCAGTGGCTTGTATGTTTCTGGAGTTTTTAATGTGCTTCCAGAAGCGTGGGGCCCTGCCCTCCTGCCCTGAACAAGACACAGAGCATCATTTTCTCATTTTCTCCTGGGAAATTGCCTGGCTGTGTTTGCAAAGGGCATTATTTCATTTTTTTCCTATTATGCATTTGTTGCATCTTGTCAGCTTTTATTTATTGGGTTATTTATATTTTGACGCTCTTCAAATAAAAACCAATGGAACCCAAGTCCTCGCTTCCCAGTTTCAGAATTCTCTGCATGACTTTGACCAGAACGCAGAGATGAAAAAGAGAAGAGGCTGAGTATATTCGTAAGCGTTGTAGAATTACGTTAGGAAGGGGTAATGAAGTTCCTGTAGTTTTTAAAAGCAGAATATTCCCTCTTTCCAGCTAGACTGCAGTTCTGCCTAAGCCTGAGGCTGCTCCCTAGAATGTCTAGAGCTTGGCTTCCAAAGGGCGTGAGCAAACAATGCCTTCTCTAAGAACATTTCCAATACCCTCGGGGTCAGACATTGCCCTTGTGCGGCTACACATACATCTCCCATTGACAATGACGGATGACAGAGGGAGGGGCCCGGATGGATCAGGAGACAGCACTCGGCTTTGTTTGCAACCTTTAAACCACACTGCCAGGCCTGCAACATGAGAGGGCTGCAGCAGGATTTGAAGCCTTGGAGAAATTCAAGTGACAACCCTCCGTCAAAGATTATGGGGTAGCTCTCTCTTTCTTCTTGCTTCTTACTTTCATCAACCAGGAGGTAGGTCCCAGGGTGGAAGGAGAGAAAGTAGAAAATGCCCTCCATCAGAGTCACATGACTATCTTAATTGTTTTAACACTTCTACTCTTCTTTTTGCCAAAGAATAAAATGTCCTGCGGACTGACCTACATCCCACTGGCCCTCCAGTGGAAACTACTCGCTACAAAGAGCAGCAGGTTAGTCCTCAAACCAAGGCTGAATTCTCACCTCACTCTCTAACTGCTCAGCTTACAGAGCTCCGTTCAACTTCAAAAGAGGTCCCTGGGACAGAAGGGAGTAAGCAAAGGGAGCAAGATGAGAATTTAGATAAATTAAAACGCAAAACCTGAAATGGCTGCTCCCCCCACTGCAGCAGAGAGCTTTGATGGAACGCAGAGCAAGTTGCCTCCTGCCTTTTTAAAAAGATAATAACAATGATGAGCAGATAACACTATCAGCTTGTCTGAGGCCTCACCAAGCATGCTCTGGCCTATAGGGTTTCCATTCATTTTTCTTATACCCCTGAACCGCCACAAATAAGAAGACCCCATCCCTGCCCCTGGGAGGATGCTTCTAAACCACGGAATACAAGGACAGCAAAGATTGCTGCCACCTGGATGAACATGACCCTGAGCATGAATTAAATCCAACCACAAATCAAGGGTACTAACTCACTTTCACAAAGTTCCTGAAAGAAAGCACTCGCCAAACCCTGCACACACCTGGGAAGAGGAATCTACAAACAAAACAGTACCTGAGGGCCCCGAAAGGCTCTCTTTTAAAAGGGAGGAGATCTCCTTACTCTCCATGCGCTTGCCAAGACCCTTTCTTGCATTAAGAATCTAAAACGTCAGGAAGCCTCTTCTATTAGCCTGTTATTAGTTGCTAGTTGCTGCTTACACAGAGTGAGTTAATTAGTGACATCAAACGCACTACAATAAATTCCCAGGAGGGTCAAAAATTTTGCCTTCCGCTTAACAGCGCATTTATGCCTGTCTGCGAGTAGCAGTCTTGTGAACATCTAGGTATTAGAGAGTGCTTTGAGAACTCAGTTTTAGTCTATTATAAGCAAAGAATGAAGAGTCTCTCTCTCTTACTTTGTACATACAGACCTGAGCAGTTAAGATTCCATCATGAGATCCACGGCCAGCAGTTTAACAGAAACAATGAAACGCCTGTTCACAAGGCCAGAGTGTCCAGGTTGCTGCCGCCTGGCTGCATCCTCGAATGGGAATGATCCTATCACTCCCGAGATCTAGCCCAGCCGTTGTGTGGCCGGAGGACTTGGAGGCTGGTTTTCCTTTAAAGGCACGAAGGAATAAACTTCTGTGTGGAGCAGCTGATTTCGTCCTCTGGCAGCGCTTTCAAAAGGTGATTCCCAGGTCCGCGCCCCTCCCCCCACCCCAGCAAAGCCCCATTTCCTAACCTTTCTACCATTTTTTTAAACTGCAGAAGTGAGCACAAACTCAATGGGTTTCATCTGGAGTGTTTATGTTGCATATTCTTGTTTTTAGAAGATCATGTAATGAGAAGGCCTGAGCATAGGGTGGTATTATTACATGTTTTTAACAAAATCTTACAGATTGTGTAGAAATCAGACACTCCTGGAGAGCACATTTAAATATCAAGATAATACCATTGTGGTACCAAAATGAGCTGGAGGCCACATGCCCCCCGGGCCGGATGGTGAGGAGGGCTCACCTAGACTGAATCAGCCTCTGGGCAGAGGCCAGGTGCTGCCTGCAGCAGGTTTCCGCAACAGAAACCCCCTCTAGCTACGGCCCACTCTGACCTGAAGCTATGAAATGTGCATTTGGGAAACCCAAATGAAAATACCACATTTTGACTCCTCCCAATTTTACCTAGGCAGCCTGCTTCTAGTTAGTTAGCCACGAAAGTCTGCAGCTTTATAAAACTCTCAGATAATGGCTCAGATACTATGAGGGAAGAGGGAAGGGCCATAAAACCTAATCTCTCCCAAAGCACATCTTCATGGTCACAGCCCGGACAGGATGCTTTGGACCCCAGCTGCTCCATCTCTCCAGGCCACAGCCCCAGGCCAACTGGGCAGGCCAGACCTGGAGCAGAAGCCGCACCAACCCGTCCCAACAGGGAAATGATTGGGAAGCAGGACACAAACCAGACCTTTCTTTTGGCTTCGTTCCAGCTCTCCAGGCACATTCAGGAAAACTTAATGTCCCATGTATTTTTACTTTAAAGAAATACCAATAAAAGCAACTGAAGAAACAAAAGACCAAGTTCATCAACCTTTTAAAAATACAAATAATTTTAGTCCACTCATTCTTTCTGCCAATATCTTTATTCAAAATCCTGCCAACTAAAATGTTTACAATGTACCAATTAACGACAGCTAACATTTGCTTACTATCAGGTAGGAAGTGCTTCACATGTCTCTTAATCTTCAGTACACCTGGATCAGGAAGGCACTGCCACTACCCTCATTAGCCAGGTGAGAAACTATGGCACAGGAAAGGTAAGTTGCTCAGCTGGTTCGGGGGCCCAGGTGCTCTGCCTCTAAAGCCATGTTTAAATATTTGGCTATCAGATCTCCCTACTCAGTGGTAACAAATATAAAATAAAATTTGAATTTAAATTTTGGTCAACATCCTAAAGCATAGGTCTGTATACCTGACAACCAGTGAACTCTGCTATTTTGGAGTGAAGGTAGCCATAGATAATATGTAAACCAATGAGCATGGCTGTGTTCCAATAAAACTTTACTTACAGACACTGAAATTTGAATGGCATATGATTTTCACGTGTCCCACATTTAAAAATGTAAGAACCAGTCTTAGCTGTAGGCTACACAGAACCAGGTAGCTGATACAAAGTAGCAGATGTGTGAGATGAGGGATATGTTAATTTGCCCCATTACAGTAACCTTTTTGTCATCTATATGGTATCCCATAACATCACGTTTCATAACTTAAACATACAAAATAAAATTTTTAAAAATAAATAAAAAATTTAAATTAAGGGGCTGGGCGCGGTGGCTCACGCCTGTAATCCTAGCACTCTGGGAGGCTGAGGTGGGCAGATAGCTCAAGGTCAGGAGTTCGAAACCAACATGAGCAAGAGCGAGACCCCCATCTCTACTAAAAATAGAAAAAAATTAATTGGCCAGTTAAAAATATATACAAAAAAAAAAATTAGCCAGGCATGGTGGCACATGCCTGTATTCCCAGCTACTTGGGAAGCTGAGGCAGGAGGATTGCTTGAGCCCAAGAGTTTGAGGTTGCTGAGATCTAGGCTGACGCCACAGCACTCACTCTGGCCCGGGCAACAGAGTGAGACTCTGTCTCAAAAAAAAAAAAAAAAATTTAAATTAGAAAAAAAAACAAAAAACTGGGCAGCAGCCTAGCTTTAGCCCTACTGGAAGCTACCTACAGTTTGTCAGCCTCCCCTCAAGAAACACGCATTCAGAAAACGAATAGGAACCTTACAATAAAATTGTTAAAGCATAATATTGAGTGTTAGTGAGGATATAGGGAGACGGTAATTTTCACACTCTAGTAAAAATACATATGTATTTCCATAATTGACCCAGGTATATCAAGTGCTTGTACTTCTAGGGTGTATCTTAAAGAAAAAAATTGCAAAGACAATGACTTATATTCAAAGATGTTTGTTACAGTCTTATTTATAAAGAAAGTAAGTTAAAAAAGATGTCCATTGTCTTATGGTATGATGGATTATTATGCCATAAATATAGTGCTTTCCTGGATCTCAATGAACATAGGAAAGTAAGAGCTGACACTCATCATATAGAACTTTACTGAGCTCCAGATACTTTTATAAGCACCTTACATAACGATACTATGGGATCAGTATGATTATGATCCTAATTATATAGAGTCAAAAAATTGACACATATTTGTCCAAGAAAACACAGCTAGCAAGTGCCTGCACTATAATCCAAAGGCCACTCACTTACCACCTAGGCTACCATGTCCCTAAGTTTTTTTTAAAGATCCCAATTTTGGAGGAAGGGAAGGTGGGAGGAAGAGAAATACATAATTATTTCTATACAAAATTCCTACATTAAAAAAGAAATTTACAAAAATAAACCTAAATAGTCTGGAATATTTCTATGGATTTTAATGTTTCTGTATTTTCCAGTCATTTTAGAATACAGAAAAAGCTGATTTTTTTATTTTAATTATATTATAAATACTACCTTTACTGCAATTCTTTAAAGAAGTCCAAATTAAGTACGCACAAATTAAAAAATTATCCCATAAGTTTATCTCCTAAAACCTTGCTTCAAACTATATATTCCACCTCTTGAAACTACAGGATATAGTCAAGACACAGTAGACTAGTCTTATACATATTAATAACACCTTATATTAGTATAGGGCTTTATGAGATTTTGATAAATTAGCTTATGTAAAATTATATGATCATTTAAATTATTTCATATCTATATACAATCATCTTCCAAAATGCCAAAAATGTACCCAAAATGCCTTCAGGTCCCTCCTGAAAACTTGCTAACCCAGCTTTTACCAGAGTGCCCCAAAAGGTCTGAAAGGAAAAATGCATTACTAACACTAATCTCTGCCCCTCACATTTATTGAGCACTTACTAAATGCCAGGCCAGTGCTAAACGCTCCGTATACATTCATCCCCTGAACCATCACAGACTGTCAGGTATGCAGTGTCATCACTCAGTTACTCAGATAAACGCTGCAAGGCTTAACAAGGGTTGAGCAACCTGCTTAAAGTCATCCTTCAGGTAACTGACCAGCTCAGCATGAATTCCATGTGTATTATAAATTACTGTTACCCCTGCAAAATATCCTCTGCAGTCACTGAAAGCCTGTAGGCCATTGATTTGCTTGTCATTTTTGTATCTGTATACATGAAGATTATTTTCATTGTGAAAATTATTCTATGTCTTCCTCTAAAGGCTATTAGGAAAGGATACTTCAGACTTTAATCAAAGGACTTAATTGTAAACTAGCTAGAAAATGAAAAAGCCAGAGTCATGAAATGTGGCTGAGAAACTTCTCTGAATTTCTTATTCTACTTCTGTTGTCATTATTGCCAAGTTTGGGTCTTGGGCACAGTTAGCATCTTGCAGGGCAAATGACACCTCTCATGCTCCAGCTGAGTTATTTTCTTGTCACCCTATTTCTCCCCACTCCTCCCCTATATGCCTCCCTACCGCAACCTATTATCTTTGCATAGAGTTTCCAGATTCTAAATAGCTATTTTGCAAAAGCATATTTAACACTGTCTTCTGGGGGATTGTATTGCATGCAGGCTGAGATGCAGGAAGCAGTCTGAGTATTCGGTTTGTGTTTCACTTAACAACAGCTCCAACAGTTAATGCTGCACATAGTTTATTGAAAGGGGCATATGTCCAAAAGTTAAAGAAGCATATGGTTTACAGAGAAAGGGGAAAAACTTGCACTGGGAAGCAGCTTTGCTTGGATTATTTACCAACAAATGAAAGGCCCTTCATGCTGCCCAAGAGTATAATCCCCTCCCACAGGCTGGAAAGGAATGTTGAATGCCTCAATAAAGTCAGAATCATACAACACACAGAGACATTCTCCCTCCCCACCTAAAAGATGATTATCAAATTATAGCAAATTTAAGAAAGTTTTGTCTTTTTTTAAATCAAAAACAAAAACCAGACTACTACTTAAAATGCACTATTAGGAATTGTAACTGTTCCTAAAAGTGCCAGATATATTTCTATCCATGCAATATTAAAACTAACAAGCCTCTTTTCAATTTCTTTTAATGATGGGGTATGCAATAAAAATACAGCAGTGCTTCATTTAGCCAAAGGAGCTGGAGCAAAAAGGACCTAAATAAATAAATAATAAACTTGCATGGGCCACTTACCAAAAATAAAATCATTTCATTCAACCTTTTACAGGAGGCATATGCAGCATTTTGAAAGCAAAAATTCTCATAACACAAACCTCCACTTAAAAATCACTGCCAAGGGCTGGAACCATGGCAGGATGTTATTTCTTTTTCAATTTATTTTTTAATGCTTGGGTATTAATGGCATCAACTGCCATGTAGTATAATAAGGCAGCATGGTATAATAAAAGGAGTTAGAAAACCTAGTTCCCAGACTTGCTTCTAGCACTTAATCGGTGCATGACCCAGGGTACCTTAAACCATATCAGATTGTCAGTTGCCTCCTCTATAAAAGGCAGATAATAAAACTTGCCCTCTTACTTCACAGGGTTTTCTGAGGGTTAAATATAATAGCATATGAAAAGGATCTTTATAAACCGGCATTTATAAATGCTAGGTACTATCACTAATCTCATTATCTGTGGGATAATAATGCAAAGCAAGGTGGTAAGTGACGTGGGCCAGGCTGAGTATCCTTTATCCAAAATGCTTGAGATCCGAAACTTTTGGATTTCAAATATTTTTGGATTTTGGAATATTGGCATAGACCTAATGAGATATCTTAGGGCTGGGACCCAAGTCCAAACACAAAATTCATTTATGTTTCATATACACCTTGTAAATATAAACTTAGGTTGATTTTATACAATATTTTAAATAATTTTGTGCATGAAATAAAGTTTTGACTGTGTCCCATTACATATGGTCAGGTATGGAATTTTCCACTGATGGTGTCACATTGGCACTCAAAAGTTTTGGATTTTGGAGCATTTCAGAATCTGTATTTTCATATTAGGGATGCTCAACTTGTATTGCAAAAAGGTCTTAAACTTAGGCAAGTCACAGAATTTCTCTGGACTGTTGCTTCTCCCTTATATAAAATGGGTCACCACCGATCTACTCCACCCAATTTCTCATGTATGTCCTAGAAAAAATGGGATATTCCCTCTAAGGGAATAAACCAGTATATACCTCCACAAGTCACTGGGCTAGACAACTGGGGGGAGAATAATCACTGTCTCACAACCAGAAAAAGATCTAAGTTACTAATCTATAATTACAACTGGTCATCTCTTTCACCCACTTCTGTGATGTATCTTGGGTCAGGCTCAAAATCAGTATTTTCCAGATAAATATACCTCGTTCTTCAAATTTCTGTTGAAAATATCAATCTCTTTTCAATTTCTACAATGACTTGAGATGCTTGAATTTTCCTGGGAAATTCATTTTATGTTTCTCCATAAACAATATTTACTTAAAAAATATTAAGCACACTCTCTTAGGGTGGTTGTTGATCTATACCCGTTTTCTGGTTTTGTACCGCCTGTGAGCTAAGAATAGATTTTACATGTGTTAATGGCTGAAAAATAATCATAAGAAGACTATTTCACGATGCACAAAAATGAAATGAAATTCAAATTTCAGCCATAATACAGTTTTATTCAAACAGCCAGGCTCGTTCATTTTCATACTGACTACAGCTGCTTTTGAGCTACGACAGCAGAGTTGAGCAGTGACAGAGACCAAATGGTGCACACAATTCCGAAAATATTTACTACGCGGCCTTTTGCAGAAAAACTGTGCTGCCCCGTACAACCTTATCTCAGGACATGCTCAGAACACCCATTAGTAAAACTATAAAACATTTGGAAAATATATACCAAAAAAAGGCAACTATCATTTCCAAAGCACTTAGTATTAACACTTCTAAACGTTAAAATAACTATGAAGTAGGTACTAATATCAGCCCATTGTACAGATGAAGGAAATAAGCTTAGCGAAAGTAACAAAGGCAGTAAGTCAAGAATCAAATCCGTTCCCTATGATTCCAAAACTGACAATTATATGACCCAGACTGGCATTGACGTTTGTTAACAGGGATGGGGAAGGCACATCCAAAAACAAGGTTTTGAGACCTCCTGTTCCCATCAAATTGGGAATCTTCGGACCAGAGGCAGAAGCAAACAGAGCAGGTTTCCAAGGGGAGCGTCTCTGCATCTTGTGGGGAACCTGGGGTCCACGGGGTTTAGGACGGGCTGAGTCAACACAAACAATACAAACGGGTCCAGATCAGCCCTTCTCCACATTCACACAGAAACATCCGTCTCAAAGACTTGGTGAGTCCCAGCACAAACCCTGACCTTCTAAGAGGAGTGAAAACAGAACGGCTGCTGCCCTCAAGGCCCTCATGACTGATTTTTCTAGATGGAGAACTACCAGAGAAGGTAAGCAGAGGCTACAGGGTTAGCCCAGGGTGGACAGTAAAGTAAATGTTGGGAGAAGGCTACAGAGAGGGAAGGACTCTTCTCCAGGTGTTGAAGGCTGCAGTATGACCAGGCAGACCTTCTCAGAGGAGGTTTGAACAAGACCTCATTTGGGAAAGTCTCTAACTCAAATTTCAGTGGGGCTGGGCTGGCAGTCTCAACCTAACCCCTCAGGAATACAGTCAACCAAATTGCAGAGTATGAATAATTACTCTGATAACTCCAAAATATTGTACCTTTGGTTTAGTTGAGAACAACTGTATTTTTTTGCACTTTTCTTTATTTTTTAATTTACATCTTGTTGACACAAGTCGACATGCGCATTTCTTGGCAGAAAAGTTTTAAGTTTAGAGGAATAATAATAGATACAGTTCACACCACACTGCTGCCAAGTCATTCAAATAAGAATTCTTTCATTCTGCTCTCATCTTCTCGTCCCGGTCTACAAAAGTCCTCCAGAAGAGTTTGTGAAGACAGCAACCAAAAGACGTAATCTAGGATTTTTATAAGTGCCTTGCAATTTCGTTAACTCTATTGAGTTATGATTTACAGACAAAAAGAAAAAATCCTAGTATTGTCCATCTAGCAAATGTAACAGCCTCTTCTATAAAATGAGTGCATCACATAGTTCATTCAGCAGAATGTTAGCAACTATTACAACTCCAACCCTGCCTGCTCAGGGAGAAGCTGTCTGGTCAGGCAGAAGCTGGCTCTGAAGTCGCTGGGCCTTACAAAGCTCTTCTGCTTAAAGGAAGCTCATTTTTGTTTTCTTTCCTATGCATTATTGGCTCTGGAGTCCTGGACAGGAGTCATCCAGGAGAATGAGGAGGAAATGCCTTTTTATATTTTTAATCTAATCTTCAAATCTACACCATAAACTTGTGTTTTTCTATCAAATAACAACTTTATTCCCATTACAGATCTTCCATTCAAACACTGGTCCTTTGCAATACTGACCTCTTCCTATGATACCTACTCAGGCCATCATCTTTTTTGACAAAGGCCTCATAAATTACTCACAATGAAACCAAGAGTCATCGAACTCTATGCACCTGCCTTTCTTTTCCTTCTGCTCCTCCTCTGCCCCACGGTGAAGAGGTTTCTATCTCACCTCTGCCTGTCCAGACACCAGCAACAAATGCGGTCCTCATCACTAACTCGCCTCTGCCCCATGCTGCCTCTGCCCCATGCTGCCTCTCTCTGATTTGCCTTTTCTCCAACAGGTGTCTGTCCCTTTTCACTCTAAGCTGTTGTTGGACTCGCAGGCTGCATCCAAGGCAGCACCTCTATTCTTTACACATCACAACCACTGAGCACATCATGGATCCCCTGACCGCAGTGTGTCTCCTTCTTGACCTTGGGTTGGCTTGCACTTGACCCCTGAAGTTTTCCATAATGTCTCCAAGGATTGTTCTTTGGCCAATTTAATGGCTTCCTCTCTGTGCTGATGTTTCAGTCTTCCACCCACTCTGTTCAAGTCATCTTTTGCTTACCTGTCTTTTTCAATCATTGAGATACGAATGGGTTTAAAACATGAATGTCCAAGTCCTTGTAAACTTTTCTACTTTTTTAATGGTTCTATCAGGATAGATTTGAAATTCATTGTTGGGGGAAAAAAAATCAAAGTTTGTGTAAAAATCTAAGTTCTGATTTAATGGCATAAGTAGAAAAATAATCACTGAAAAACATCCTGCACACACCCTTGTACTATACCAGTAGGTTATGAAAGCTGGTGTTTTAATATAGTTGTATATTTCCATGCTTTAATCCATTTAAGGAAACTAAAAAGAGGTTTTAGTTTTATGTATTAAAATCCTTCATTCTAGGAAAAACCTTATTATTGCAAGAGAAAGCAATAATGAAATAACGATGCAGGAAATAAGACTTTTAAATCACTATTCAATAGGTTGCACTCCCTGGCAGGTACAGCACATCTGTTACAAATCTTTGGCTTTAGAGTATCCCTACTATAGAAACCATAGAAACCACCAAAAGTTTTGGTAAAATACTTCCTTATCCAACGTGAACTGTTTCACTATGTTTTTGTTTGAAGGTTTTAGGAGTTCAAATATAATGAGCAAAAACATCAAGGTTTTCATGGCGGGGTAGGAGGATTTTTATTTAATTACTTTTTAAAATATCCCCCCCCACCCCCAGAAATACATATTCCTGACACCCAAATATGGAGCTATTCTTCCAAATGGACACTTAAACATGAGAAAACAAAAGTAATGGCTTAGCTTAATTTCACTGATTACCACGTCATGAAGATATAAATGTCCCACACAATTCATCATGTCATTAAATCAAAACAGAAAGCTGGTGCGCTTTGGGGTCTCATTCTTCACTTGTGCTATGTCTAAGCCTTGTCTGTTTGCAAACTAGCTGCTAGTGATATCAAGTCTTGGATTTCTTTTGTGCCCTGCTGAGCTGACCACCGAATGGAACATCTGAAAAGCCTCTTAAAAGTGAAAAAGTCAATTCTGTAAAATTACTAAGCATAGTAATATTCTAAAAAAAGAAAAGAAAACTCAATAAAAAATATAGCACCTTGTCTTGCAAAGAAGGTTCAAACCACAAAGCAAAATCCAAAACACTGGGAAACAGATGCATTGGGAATCAGAAAATCACATATATTCAATCTCAATTTCAAGGGTGCAAAAGGAATCTTCATGTAGTGAAAACGGAAGCAATGCTAAAAGTTAGGTTCAATGTTATAAGTGCCTCACACCCTCACCCTAAAAATCTTCTAGAAGCACATGTCACTTCTCTGCTCACAAACCTTGCATGAAGCCCAGGTGTCTATAAGACACATTGATTACCCTGAGTAAAGGCTCTCAGTGAGAGGAACCGTCTTCAGCCCCTTCTGCCTAAGCCTCTCAGCCTACTCGACTCTCCCCCCGGATGTCTACCAGAGCATTTCTCACAGTCTGGTAATTAGCTGTTGACTCGTACGTCTCCACCACCTGAGTATGAGCTACTCGAGGGCAGAGGCTGGACTCTGTTAGCTGTGGTACCTCTTGTGCTTTGTACACCACAGGCACTAGCCAATTATTCTAAGTAACTGAATGAAACAGCATGGAAGTTGACAGGACAAGTTTGCTGCTGCCGCTGTTTTCCAGGGGTAGCAGCAACAGGCATCTTCTGGTTAGGATCAGGTCCCAGAGGAAAGAACACCCAGCAATGGGGCTTCCAGAAACAAGATGCCAAGAGTGAAACCATAGCTCCAAACAGGGGAGGGCAACTGGCAGGGAGAAAGGGACAGAGGGAAGTCTCCTATGGCAGCATTTTGCCAGGGTTCGGTTCTGATTCCTTATGCCCCTGCTCACTGTTGCCAGATCATCACTTAAGAACATTGCTATCCAGCAACTTAAGGCTAGTGCCCTTCAATGGAAGACAACACGTTAAGGACAGTAAAAGCAATGGAAATGAAAATAAACAGATAAAGGGTAAGAAAAATGGACACGAACTACCACACTGCGGACTTCCTGTCCCCCAGCATCCATTTTCCAACTATTAAATACTCAGGGGGGTTGCTGTGGAGATTAATATTTAGCCCATGTACATGAGAGAAGCGCAACATGATTCATAGTTTACGGAGATACCCATAAACGTGGAAACACGCCAGCGAATACTTGGCCCTCCTTGAGTGATCGAATTGTCAGTTTGCATGTGTTTCGGGAAGTATTGATAACTTTTAAATAGATGTACACATCCTTGAAAGAATAAAGAATAAAAATTGTAAAATTTAGCTTTTTCCCTTTATATACAGAGAAAGAGAGAAGGAGAGAAATAAAGGTAACCCTGGCAATTTCTTAAAAAGGTAGTACATTTTTATGTAGCACACGGATTTTTTTTTTAACTATCAGCCTTTGATCTTAGCGCTGGTGAGGACTGCATTTGCCACAGGCTGATAAGTGGATATGGCAGAACTTCAAAACTCATGTCAGCCAAAGAATCTAGAGAGAGAGAAAAAAATCAGACATAAAGCTGGTAAAAGGCAGCTATAAATTTTTTAATGCCTTTTATTTAATTCTACCAAAAGATCACACAGCAGCGCGATCCAGATTTGGTACATCTCTCAATCTCAACTCAGGCATGCACATGGCCGAAATCCAATTTCTTACCCCAAAGATGTGTTTTTCATTAAACTAGTAAACCTAAGACGGTTGCTTGTAAGACCAATAAGTTAATAAACTCCTTCCTCTTAAGACAATTGCAAAGGCTTCCATTTACCAGGGTGAATCAAGAGGAACTGATAAAGACGAAAATAGCAGGATGTAATCCTCCATTTAGAAATGATAGCCCAGCCTGAAGCCAACAGTCATTATCTACAATTTACATCAGAACTCAGTACCTTGTTAAGAGAACTTCATTAATCCTTACAAAGAGTAACGCCAAGGAAAGACAAAACAAGAACACTACGCATTGCAAGTCTGTGCTGTGCTTACTCTGCCCCAGAGATGTCAGTGGAGAGAGAAGAAAGATGTGGGTGCATGGAAGTTTGTTAAAAGGCCAGTTCTACCTCCAACACCAGGGGTACCAAAAGACTAGAAGAGTCAGAGCAGCACCCTCTATAACCAAAAATTTGAAGCCACCGAATGTCCATCAGCAGTAGTATAAATTCACAAATTGTGGCACAGTCACACAAAGGACGACTACACAGCAAGGAGAACGAGCATCTACAACTACATATAATGTGGTTGAATCTCGTAAACACAATGTAAAACCGAAGAGAAGAAGTCAGACACAAAAAGAAAACAAAATAAAGTACAAAAACGGCCACAACAAATCTGTGCTGTTAGAAGTCAGGGATCAGGGGAAGCGGAGATGTTAATGACAGTCTGTTTCTTGAGCTTGGATCTAGTTTCACAATATATCTGGTTTGTCAAAAATCATCTAACTGTGTATTTATGATATGTGCTCTTCTACGTGCATATTTCCTTCGGTATAAAGTGGTATCAATTCTAAAAACTTCCAGATGGTGCCTAAATAAATGTCTGCTTCAGATTTGTCTCCAATGTGCCCACTCACGAGTGCCATTATCTTTCTAGAGTATGAGCCGTACAGCTGTGCATTTTAGACAGCCTCGTACAAATATACTCACACATTTGTAACATAGACCAAAATGGTACTCCATAACCAAAAAAACCCAAGGTGGGGTGAGGGGAGGGACCATGAACAGCCAATTCATTGAAGGAGAAATTGAAATGTGCAATAATAAGAAAATGAAAACTAGTTTTATTTCATGATATCCAGAAAAAAGTAAAATCGAAACATGATACTATTTTTTTTCTTGCCTTGGTATCAAATTAGGAAGTTCTGGCAGAAGTTTAGTAAAGGAGCGTACACTATTACCAGCAGGGTAAACTTGGTACCTGTTGCTTACTCACATATCCATACCCCAGTTTGATGGGAGGGATGACAAGTCTTAAATGTACACACCAGTTGGCCCAATCACCCCTCGCTGGACACTTACCCGAAAGAGGAATCTAGGTTCCATACAAAGACTTAACTACAAGGATGTTCACCAAATCATTATTTATAATGGGGTAAAAGTCATAAATGGCCAACAAGAGAAGATTAATAACATCCACAAAGCACAGGAAAGAAAAAGAAAAAGGAAAGGAAAGAAAGAAAAGAAAACAGAAGACAAGAAGAGGAAAGGACAGAAAGCATATACTGAAGCATTAGTAGCAATGGTTGTCTCAGGGAAGTTGATTATTGGTGTTTTTTTTGTTATTTTATATTTAATGCATTTTCCCAATATTTCCCCCAAAATTAAAAAAATTAAAGAATGCTCAATTTAGAAATAAATGTGCTTTTTCAGAGCTGTTTTAAGTTTAAATATTACATTTCTTATAGAGAACTTACTGACTTTTTAAGAAAGTACTTAGTCTTTTTGAAATACGAGTTAATGATAAATAAAAGAGATGCCAACGCTCTCACCACAATTGCCACAATCAAGCATTTGCTTGAGCATTTTTTTTTTCTTTCCTAGATCCCCTGCAGGGGTAGGGAGGAGGTATTAGACATTCTGTGAGGTCGTGCCCAGTTTAGCCCTAATTCCCCAGATAAAATATAACCTGTGAGGATTCATTTGTGGCTTCTCCCTGCAGCAACGACCCAACTGACTCAGTACACAGGTATTTATTAATCACTCTGAATGCAATCACAGGGTCCTACGACAATTGTGCCATGTCTTCCTTTGCACGCTCATACCATTCTCCAGCTCTCCTAACCCTATGGAGCTTTAGGAATTGCACGACCAGTTCACTCTGTCCTGCTTCTCACTTTAGCTTCTAATAAGTGTTGGATTCAAAAGCAGCCGTGATTGCAAAATTTTTAAGATTGTTCAGAAGTCTGAATGAAATGTGACCTCATGGCCTTTTCTGTCATATAAGTAACTGTGCCACAGGTTTCACTAAATGGACATTTTGCCGTCAGTAAAGGAAAGAACCTTCTTCCTAAGTGAAAACTTCAAGATTTTAAAAAAACCTTTCCTATGAATAGAAGGAGCTAATGAGTCTAATTATGGAAGAAGAGAATTAAAAACAAGAATCTCCAACTCCTGTATCACTATGTTTAAGCAATATAAATACACCCACATGTAGGCAAAAGTCTAGAAAGAAGTGTAATAAAATGTTAACAATGATCACCCATATATGATGACATGGAATAAGGGTGATGTTTATTTTCTTTCACTATGTTCCTCAATATTTTTTAGATTTTCCATACTGATTGCGCACGGCTTTTATTAGAAACCATCATCAAATGCTACAGGACACAGAAAACGTGGTGTGAGAGGAAGTAGAGATCTGGGAATCAAAGGCGCTGGGACTTGGGGCTTCTCAGAGCTCACTCAAGTTTTTATACTTTCCAAAGCTTCCTTCCAAAGGTACATCAAAGCCAAGTCACCTGAGTCCCCTGAGAGTCCCCTCTGTCACTGCAGAAAGCCCTCAAGCATTTATTAACCACAATGGAGGCTGAAGATACAGGGGAGAATAAAGAAAAGACCTAAGACTGTACCATGATCTGTTTTTATTTATGTTTCTCAGGAATTTTAATGGCGCTGGGCGGGGGAGAGGTTTCACTTGACAATTGAACAGAGTGTACCCTCCCACTGCTCTGACAATAAAACCATGTGAACTGCTCCAAAGGGCTGGAGGGGAGTCTACAGGAGTCATACACATGCTGCTCACGTTCAACTATCTCATATCAACAAGATAATCCACTATGGATTTTGAACAGAAGAGAGGGTTGCACATGTCTTAACTGCCCCACCCATGGCAGAGGACATGCAGACCAGTCGTAGATGGTCACCACGGAGTACCCCTAGAGCTGGAGCGTTTGGGTGACTATCATTTCCATCAACCAGCAGAATTACATGGTAAGATGAAAAAGTGTAAACATATAACGGGTTAAATGAATGAAATGGTCTCAATATCATCCCACACCGAGGTAAATGTAAGGGTCTGCACACATTCTTTGAGGCTCCCTCCCTTCACTGTAGCCTAACCAAGAGGCTCTGTGGCCAAATGACTCGTGCAGCAGCAGAGACGGACAGCAGCGAGGCATCCCAACTCTATAGGTCCAGCCTACAGCCTGGGCCTTCAAATAGCTGCCTTGGAAGAGGGGAAGCGTTTTCAGGAGTGGATCTGAGACTTCTCCTGGAGTAAAGTGAACACTTTGCATCATTTACTATGAACACCTTCTATTCAATGGGGCACTTCACAAGCCATAGCCAACTTTGAAAGAGCCCTGCCTTCACCTTCTACCTAATATCACTGTCACAGCAATCTTGCAAACTATGAAGATAGTTCCACATTTTGCAGTTATGAAAACTGAGGCTTGGAGAGATGAAGCATCTCACTCAAAATCCCATCACTGGGGAGCAGCAGTCAAAAGTAGTACATTCAAAGTGTGTCTGTGGAGTGGTGGGATTATCTTCCCTGCCTGATTTATGTGTGTTCAGGCTGTTACCCTGGAGTTGCACCGTGTGCAACTTTTTGAGTCCATTGAGTTCCCAGAGAGTGCAGAGCGTGGTGGCTCATGCCTGTAATCCTAGCACTCTGGGAGGCCAAGGCAGGAAGATTGCTTGAGGTCAGGAGTTCAAGACCAGCCTGAGCAAGAGTGAGACCGTGACTCTACTAAAAAAAAAAAAAAATAGAAAAAATTAGCCAGACACTAAAATTAGAAAAAATTAGCCGGGCATGATGGCGCACACCTGTAGTCCCACCAACTCGGGAGGCTGAGGCAGGAGGATCGCTTGAGCCCAGGAGTTTGAGGTTGCTGTAAGCTAGGCTGACGCCACGGCACTCTAGCCCGGGCAACAGAGTGAGACTCTATCTCAAAAAAAAAAAAAAGTTCCCAGAGAGCCCCTGAGACAAGTAGTCAGGTCAACTGACAACTGAACAAGGAGTCCAGCCCTCTTGCCCCAGTGGCATCACACCAGGCACTGCGGGTCCCCTCTCTTCCATGCAAGTCAAACTGTTACGACGACGGTTATATTTTTATTTTGCATCCTCCCACAGGCAGATGAACTGTAAGTTCTCATGAAATACTGGACGCCTGGCTGATTTGGAGCGATGCAGCCTTCATGAGCACCAGGGTGGGTTAGCCCAGCTGTCACTGACAGACACACAGGCAAGAAATGTACTAAAGGAATCAACTGAAAAGCCTAAAACACTCATACAGAGATCATTTCTCTCTCTCCATGTCCCCTCATTTCTCAAGCAACTTTAAGTGACTTAACTTCTAAAGCCCAAGTCTGGCCCTAATTTCTGAAAACGGATTTTTTCAAATTGCATTAATATTACTTTTTTGGTCTCTGCAATAAATCTAGCAGCATGAATGGATGAGCGTCCTGCACAGAGCTGGGTAATGAGGTTGCAGGCTACTTGGCTTTTGTGGAAAGCTACCCACTTATTCTGATTTAGAAGCAAATAAGTATTATAATATTCTCCATAAGTATTATAATATTCTCCAACTCTTTTTTTTGTCCACCTTCCCGTTCCTTATGTGCATCCCAAATGAACTTGCCAGAATCTGACCAGAACATTCCAAACCAGGCTTCTCCACAAGCACAAGGGGCTTTCTGAACACTCATTCGCCCAAAGCAGAAGGAAGCTCAGAGAATTCTTTGGGAACATGATGAACCGCAGTACAGCCACTGGACCTCAGGAAGGGTCCACGTCCGCCGCAATGAGGAAGTGACTCAGGGGAGATGAAGAAGAAACGTAAAAGTGCTGAGAACCTGAGAACAGAAGCAGAGCTTGTCCATGTCGGTCCTTACAACTTTATATTTGCAGTCATTACATGCTGGGCACACACTTGACCACTGCTGCCACATGGCTTTTGTTTCTGAGAGGTTCCTGAAGGATTACAGAAATCTTGGCCTGCTATAATTCTACAAAAATATCCTAATTTTATATTTCTTCGAAAGGACCAAAAAGGCAATGGAAAGCAGATTTCTGGTGGCATTTGACTTTAAAAAAAGAAAAATTAAATGCAGTATGGTTTCGGGTATTCTATGGGGCAAAAAGACTCTCAAATATGTACAAAGCATTAATAGTTAAAATACTATATATAATATAAACATTTTAAAGCCAGGCAATGTGGTGCATGCCTGTAATCCCAACTACTCAGGAGGCTGTGGCAGGAGGATCACTTGAGCCCAGGAGTTCAAAGCTGCAGTGGGCTACAATCATGCCTGTGAACAGCCACTACACTCCAGCCTGGGCAACACAGTTAGACTCTGTCTCTCGAAAAATAAAAGTAAAAGTAAATAAATGAATATATATATATGTGTGTGTGTATACACATACACATACATAAACATATACACATAAACATTCTGATTGTTCAAAAATTTCTGATGGCAATTTTATCAAATTTAAAATCAATTAAGGATACCCATCAATCATTTATATCCAGGCCACTAATTTTTCTTTTTCATCTGACTTATGCCACCTAAACCAGGTACCCTCAAAGATTTCTCTGGACAATTCTTATCTATAAGAAGTTGGGATTAACTTGCAAATTCTGATTTCCTGACTCTCGTTTACTTAGAACTCTGATTGGAAACCAGGTCAAGAGATTTCTGCACCGTATGTGAAAACTTCTTCCAACTGAATTCACCTCCCAGCCAGCCCCACGGACTTGGTCAGTGTCAGCCCAAAAGCCTGTTTGTTCATTTCCTGCCCTCGAAACGTTAAAAGCTCCGTGTTGTTAACCAGCTGGTAGAGTTGAGCAAATCCTCATAAATCAGCCCTTTGCCCGAGGAACTGGGAGTTCACGGTGGCTCTTCCCTGAACACAGAGAAAACAACTGAAGCACATTTCGGTTCACAAAGGAACATTCACATGTTCACAGACCTCGGCTTTCATCTGTCGGATCACAGTCCGTTTTTGATGAACTGTGTTCATCAACCGCCCCCCAGGGCCGCACAGAGGGTGACGGCAGAGGCACAGCGTCTGGCTGCCGGGGTTCAAGGCCTGGCTCCGTCACTCCACTCAGCTCTGGCTCGGGCAAGTCACTGAACTCCCCGAGCGCCATTTCCTCATCCGTGACACGGGCAAGCAGCAGTGGGCTTGCCGGGAGGATGAAGTGAGGATGCACAAGGCAGCCTTCTACAGACCTCAGCTCTCAGCAGCCCTCGCCCCACGCTGATGCAAAGTGTGCTGTGAAGTGGCGGATTATCCTCCCTGCCTGATTTATGTGCGCTCAGGCTGCTCCCCTGAAGTCGCACCCGTGCAACTTTTTGAGTCCATTAAGTTCCCAGAGGGCCCTTGAGACTAGCTGATCAAAAACACACCCTGTATGTGGCACTTGGTCAGCCTATGTGTCTGTGACCAGCAACGTGACAAATGCCTTTTAAGTGTCGCCATTTACCACGGCGCTGCGTGCGTAAGAGCACACGGGCGGCGCCCCCGGACAGCTCACCCTCCACAGCTCAGTCCAGCCGTGTGAGCCGAGAAACAAACATCACCCCTTTGGGCCTCAACTTCTTCATTTTGAAAAATGAGAGTGACGGTAGCTTCCCTCATAACACTTCTGTAGGATGAAAATGAGCTGAGTTATATAGAAAAGCATAAACACAAAAAACCAGAACTCTGCGTGGGAGCAGCTGGATCCCAATTTGTATATTAGGTTACATAACAACACCGATGATAACAGCAGCAGCTATTGAACGTCAGACTGACAAAACCCTTCACATCTCTGATTTCTAGAAATCTTTGCCTCAAGCTTGTTATTCCCATTTTTTACCAATGAGAAAATCAGAGCTTAGAGAGGGTGAGAAACTTCCCTAAGGTCACACAGCAGAGTTAGAAATTAAGCCTGGGTCTATTGGACCCCACAGCCCACACAAGTAACTCTGGACAGTACAGGCCCCAGAACCACCCTCCGACATGTGTCAAGTCCGAACTTGCCAACCGAGCTCCACGTCACAGAATGATAGAGGAGGATGGCCACGGAAGTCAGGCGTGGTGACCACAACGGGACAGGTGTCCCAGCCTGTCAGGAAGCCTATTTCAATCTGATTAACATTTGCTCATACCCTTTTACCTGTAGCCCACATACACTGGTGCTGACCCAAAGATATCCCCAAATACCCATCAAGATGCCAGAAGGCAGCTGGGTTCCAAGCCAAGCTACAGAGAATATGTCCCCTCCACAATCTGCGCAGAACTTTGCCCACAGGTCTTGACGAATCCTGCTCGTGAAAACAGATGTCTCAGCTTGGGTTTCTAAACCTCATTCTCCACCTACCCAGGATCTAAAACCAGTCCATGAGTCAAGAATCCTGAGAGTGTCTTTTCTCTTCCTTCCCCTTGCAAACACGTGTATAGATATTTGATGCCCTCATTCCTCCCTCCCTCGCTGTCTCCCCTCCTACCTTTGGGTGCCTGTTCCTTTTTCAGTCAGAAGAAACAGAATGAGATGTGAGTTCACGCACACAGATGCCCAGAGAAGCACAAGCCCATTGGTCGTACAAATAGCCAGACTGCCAACCACGTCTGAACTCTGCTGGGACAATCTATTTCCTCACCTTTGTGTTTTTTTTTTTTCTTATTTGAGACAGAGTCTCGCTGTGTTGGTGTTGCCCAGGCTAGAGTGCCGTGGTGTCAGCCTAGCTCACAGCAACCTCAAACTCCTGGGCTCAAGCAATCCTTCTGCCTCAGCCTCCCGAGTAGCTGGGATTACAGGCACATGCCACCATGCCCGACTATTTTTTTTTTATATATATATTTTAGTTGGCCAATTAATTTCTTTCTATTTTTGGTAGAGACGAGGTCTCACTCTTGCTCAAGCTGGTTTCGAACTCCTGACCTTGAGCGATCCACCCGCCTTGGCCTCCCAGAGGGCTAGGATTACAGGCGTGAGCCACTATACCCGACCTATATTTCCTCACCTTTTATGTGTCCAAGACAATCTGCTTCTTCAGCCCTAGGCTACTGAAGAGAATGAAAGGTCCAAAGCTTAATTCAGTGAGCATTTCCTCAAAGAAACCACTCCTTGAATTGTCAACGAGTTTCACCGCTGTCCTTCGGACATCAGTGGAAGGCGGGACACTGATGCCCTGCGTCTGCAACCCAGCCCTCCTCAGCCCAGCACCGCCTGGTTTCCTGGGAAACCATGCAATGCTGGAACCCAAGGATGGGCACGGGAACTCTTCCCTCTCTTCTCAGGCACCCTTAAAACCTTTCCTCAAAACTTCCAGGCAGGGGCGAAGCTATTCAGCAGAAAGCATACACTAAACTAAGGAGCCAGACTCCAGTGCTAAATGAGCTTACGGAGCTGAGAAGGCACTTGGTTCACGTTTTCATTCACTACTTCGCGGAGCACCCACTCTGTTACAGAAGGTGCTGAGCGCGTGCTGAGGCGCCACAGTGACGGTGACAGTCAGTCCTTCCCTTGGGAGCTTACAGGTCTGTTGCAGCCCATATTCTAGTGGGGTCAGGTGAGGATGTTAGAAAGAGAGTGACCAGTGACCAGAGGTGGAGGGGGGCATCAGCAAAGGCCTCAGGTCACCCTCAAACTGAATGATGAGGACTATCCAGTCATGCAGAGCTGGGAGAAGAGACAGAGACAAGGGTACACAGTGGCACGAGGTCACATATTCAAGGATAAAAAACATAAAGAGTATAGTGATTTCAAACGAGGAGGAAGATTTCATCACCTTGGCTCTTTGGAAGCCAAGGAAAGTGAAACTGAGAAGGTCAAATAAAGGAAAAGAACAAATGAGGCAGGGTCCACGATTACCACCAGTCTGCAGGTGAGAAAACGGAATAACGAAAAGGCAGAGAGCTCACCTAGCAAATGGTAGTGCTGGGAGCTGAACCCGGCCAGTCCAACCCAGAACTCAAGCCTTTGCCCAATGAGCTCCAAAAATGGAGATATTTAAAATACTAAATTTGGTGGAAGGAAGATCGTAATAAATAGTTTATCAAAAGGTTACGGGGACTGAAAACAAACTGCAGAGTGAATCAGTGTGAAAAACAGATCAGAGAGACAAGTAAGAGACAGTCTTAATAGAACAAAACTGTCAAAACACTGAAAACAGAACTACCATATGACCCAGCAATCCCCCTGCTGGGTGAATATCCAGAGGGGAATTCAGTATATTGAAAGGATACCTGCACTCTCATGTTTCCTGCAGCAATAGTCACAATGGCCAAGATACGGAATCAACCTAAGTGTCCATCAACAGCTGAATGGATAAAGAAATTGTGGTACATACACACAACGGAATATTATATAGCCACAAAATGAATGAAATCCTGCCATTTGCAACAACATGGAGTGAACTAGAGAACATTATGTTAAGTGAAATAAGCCAAGCACAGAAAGACAAATCTCATGTGTTCTCACTCACATGTGAGGGCTAAACATTAAAAACAATTGATCTCATGGAGACAGAGAGTAAAATGATGGTTACCAGAGGCTGGGCAGGGTAGCAGGGAGGGAGGTATACAGTGGGGACGGTTAATGAATGCAAAAATATAGTTAGATAGACAGACAGAATGAACAATATTTGATAGCATAACAAAGTGACTATAATCAACAAGAAGGTAATGAATACTTTAAAATAACTAAAATAGTGTACTTGGAATGTTCCTAACACAAAGAAATGATAAATATCTGAGGTGATGGATACCCCAGTTACCCTGTGTTGGGTAATCCACATTGTATGCCTATATCAAAACATCACATGTACCCTATAAAGATACACAACTATTACGTACCCATAATAATTAAAAATGAAAAAAAATTTAAAGTAATAGAGCAAAACTGATGCAAACAAGTGCGTGCTCCTCAGCAGAAGTGCACCCTGCCTCCTGGACTTAGCTAGTGCAGAGGACAACACCAGAGTGTCACCTGCTGGTGAGATGCCTGACGTCCGATGTCTAGTGAGGCTTTGCTAAAGAAAGTATCACTCCCAGCTCCATAAACACTCGCCCAACCCTGCCACGTGTGGGCCTGGGCTGGACGCTGGTGCACCAAGGCAGACAAAACACTCCGCTTTCATGGATTTCAGCGTCTACTGCCAAACTGGACGTGGAAACAAATCAGGGTTGATGCAGATCTCAGCTGCTGTCCAACTGAGAATCCAAGGGGTACAGTGGAGCCCTGCCTCTGGACCCAGCGGCAATGAGGGCCCAGCCGTGTCCCAGCTGTGTCCCAGCCGAGAAGATGCTGGCCAAAGGCAGCGCACAACAAATGTCACAACAGAATCCACCCACACGATTGCTCTCCTTGGAACAGAAAGCTCCAGGGAAGACAGTCAGGACAAAAATGTGCATCAGCCAATGAGCCAACAAAGTTGCGTTTCATCCCCACAGGTTCTGCTGAGACCCCAGTTTAGAGTCGCGTCAATGAGACCAAACCACAGGCCACCAAGATGCAGGCGCTTAATGCCACAGTCACTGTAGAAGTTCCTCGGGCAGTGACCAGGACTGCAGAAGCCATGGTACTGACCATTCTGGAAAATGTGCCTTCAAAAAGATAGCCCGCTCCCACCATCCATGGAAAAACAAGAGAAAACTGAAAGGCCTTGCCTTTGATCTCCAAGGACGTCATCAGCCCCTTTCAAGAAAAAAGGAGAGATATTCCTTTAGTAGCACACAGAAGGGCTCCACCAGACTGAATCGGGTCCCTTCATTAATTCAGCCAATATGTATGAAGCTCCTAACTATGCTCTAGGTTCTAGAACCTAGCCATCCTGGTGGATCCTGCTGGAAAACCAACATCTGAGGATAGACTTGAGGGAGATGAGCGGATCAGCAGAAGAGATACGGAGAAGGAGGAAGAAGGAAGCACCAGAGCAAAAGGCCCTAAGACAGGAGAGTCCCTGGTGTATTCAAGGAACAGCCTGTGTCCCAGTGCTGGGGCAGAGAGGAGGGCGAGAGTGGGGAGAAGAGGAGGGACAGCACTGCTGGCCCTGGAGGCCTTTGTAAGGACTTTGGCTCTAAGGGAAATGGGGACCCTCCCAAGAGATTGGAGCAGAACAATGACATAATCCATCTTCCATGTATAAAGGCTCACTGTGGTGCTGTGTTCACGACAGGCTGTAGGGTAGCAAGGACAGAGGCAGCAGACAGAGACTACCAGTGCATCCAGGAAAGAGCTGACGGGGGCTCCCAGGAAGGTGGTGAGCAGGGAGAAAATTCTGGTGGTTTACGAAGGGAGAGTTTCAAGAATTTCTTAACAAACTAGACTTGTGGGTATAAGGGTGTATGTTAGAAAGAGTGAAAGAGAAAAACAGAGAAATTATATGGTTCCAACATTTGGGACTGAACAACTGGAAGGGTGGCCTTGCCATCACCTGGGCTGGGACAGGTGGGGCAGTCTGAAGGAGGCTGGAGGACAGCTCAGCTCTAAAGTGTCAGGTCTCAGGCATCTGGCAGGTATGAAAGCAGAAAGGTCTGCTGGGCAGCTGACACACACGTGTGAAGCGTGGAAGGGAGAGAGCTGGGCTGGGTGCCGTAAGCAGAGAGTGGCGTTCCAATCCACAGCACTAGCTGGTATCTCCCCAGGAACAAGCACAGAGAGAGAAGAGGACCCAGGTCTGAACTCTGGGCACGCTACCGTGAAGGGGCCGGGAAGAAGAGCCGCCGGCGGAGAAGACATGCGGGCAGCGGCGGCAGAGGGAAGGCGGAAAGCAGCAGGGAGCGGCCTGGGTGTCACGTGGACGTTGCACCCTGGAGCGGAGGGACGAAAGCTGTGTCAATGCCAGGCCAAGCACGGCGAGGACCAACAACTGACCACCGTACTGAGCAAGGCGAGGGTCACCTTCGTCTATGGTGGCCTGGACAAAGCAGCTGCCATGGAACCGGCGACAAGCGCAAAAGCTCCAGTGTGTTCCAAAGAGAATGGCTGAAGCGAGGACGGGGACAGGGAGCTCAGACAGCTCTCTGAAGGAGATCTGCGGCAAAAAGGAACACAGTACAGGGTGGCAACGCGTGCGGTGAACGGGGTCAAGGCATGTCTGTTTCTTTTCAGAGGATGGATGTGGGTGCTCTGACGGAGGGAGAGGGGAGAAGGCCGGGTGGGGGACCAGGGTGCACTGGGAGGAACTGGCCGTGCACAGCGGCTGGGTAGCTCGTCCGCCGTAGACAGAGGGAACAGACTGTCTGGGGTGAGGAGATGCAGATGTAGGAGTCAGTGAAGGTTCTCTTCTGCTGGTATCAATTCACTTAGTGAAAGCAGAGCGTAAGGCTAGCAGCCAAGAAATGAGGAAGATGAAGGTGGAGAACCGAGAAGACAGCAGAGGCAGAAAAGTTGAGTGTTGCAGGAAGAAGGCGACAGTGAAGGAACCGGGAAAGCACACTCCCAGGAAGCTACACTGTATCTCTGAGGGCCAAAAAAGTATAATGTGTACTTACCTTTTCTATTGCCTACTAAATTAATAGCCTCAAAAAATTTTAGAAGCGTAGGGAAATCCCATGCCTACTCCAAAAGCCTTTTGCAAACCTGAACCTACACAGATGCTGCCTTACTGGAAAGGTGCTCCAGCTATTCTCCCATCATCTGGGCTAAGGGCTGGCAAACTCTTCTGTCAAGGGCCAAAGAGTGAGTATTTTCAGTTTTGTAGGCCATTCTGTTGCCACTCTGCAAGAGTAGGGCTAAAGCAGCCACAGACAATAATAAATAAATGGATGTGGCTATGTTCCAATAAAACTTTATTTACACAAGGAGGCAGTGGACTGGATTTGGCCCTTGGGCTGTAGTTTTGCCAACTCCTGTAATCTAGAAAACACGCATCTTTTAAGGATTATACCAGACTATCATAACTTGTCACCTAAAAATATTACTACCTAACAAAAGGAAGGCCCAAATGCAGTGCAGATCATGATGGGCAAGCTGATTTAAATTCCAAGCTTATACAAAACTTCCAAAGCCTAGTTTATATAACTCTTCTAGTATAACTCTATAAATATCATTCACCCGTGATTTCAAAGTGTAATAAAAACATTCCGTTACTCCACACTACATTCCTCTGAGATGATTATACCCGTTTTGCAAACAGATAATGGCAAACAGATAATGGGCTAGGTTAAAGTATTTACAAAAAGGAAAAAGGCCCCATATATCTTAATAAACAAAATGAAGCACTAACTTAGCTAGAAAAATCATCCACCTACCCCAGCTTTCCAGGAACTGGTATTCTGTCTATTGATTGGGCCAGTAAAATAAGATTCCCACCTCCAGATTACAGGATTTCAAAATGGTCCTTTAGATGGGGTGGCTTTGGCTTTTCATGTTTAGGCCCATCTGCAAGTTTCTCTCCTTTCTCTCCGGGTTCCTGGGGCACCACAACTTACTCTGTGACTCCGAGAGTCCAGCAGAGCTGTCCAATGGCACTTTCTGTGATGATGGAAATGCTCTACATCTGCTCTGCCCAACATGTGGCCAGTGAGCACTTAAAAATATGGCCAGTGTAACTGAGGAACTGAATATTTAATTTTATTTCATTTTCATGTACCTAAATTTAAATAATAAGTAGCCAAATATAGCTAGTGGCTACCGTGTCAGAAAGAACAGTTCTAGAGGAAAAATAAGAAAATGAAAGCATAGCCAGGCACTACTTTCTTCTTTTTCTATCTAAACTCTCCAAACTGTCCCAAAGATCCTACTTTATAATCCTTTCTTTAAAAATTTAAAAAAAAAAAAAAATCCCTATAAAGGCATGCTCTTTCCCAAAAGAGCCAAATTTTCTCCTTAAACGTTTTCCCCAAAAAAGTTCACATTTCACTTTCTACTTTCCAACTTTCAGTGGAAAAGAAGGCCTCACACAGAATGAAAAACATATTCTCTCTGTGTATAGGAATTTGTTTTGGCAAACAGAGTCCCCAACAAATCCCTATTAACATTAGCATTATCATCCGTCAGGGTGTAAACACCACCACACTGGCGATGCCAATCTCTGCAAACGCCTCTCGCCGCGTGCTGGCAAGCAGCACGATGACAGGGGCAACAGGCTAAACGCTAAGTGGCTTCCGTGTACCGGGATGCTCTGGGGTGGGGGGATCAGGAGGGGCCCGAGGCACCTCGTCATTACCTTGTCTCACTCCAACCAGTCCTAGGGCAAGGGCTTAGGACAATCAAGCTTTGGAAAAGCGAATGATTTCTGGGGACAGCAGGGAGGACAGGGTTCCTGGTCAGACATCCATGTTCCTTACAGAGAAGACAGTTCAGTCTTCCTTCCAGGTCACTGAAGGACCTGTGACAGCCCAAACACTTCTCCCAACCCCTACGTAACCCTCAAATAAAGAACATACATGATGTCCTATATTGTATCTATATTTATTTGTTATATTTGCTCAAGTCAAAAAACTATGTTGCATCACGGATTCCACTTTTCTCTTTTTTTCACCTCTCACATGGGTCCACCTCTGCAACCCAGGCTGAGTCCCCCCACGTCCACCCATGTCCAGCACAGAACCACCACCCTCTTGCCTGGACGTCCATAACAGACTACTGAACGGCCTCCTGGCTCGACTCTTGCCCCCCTATGAACCAGGCCATACTTTTAGAACAAAGCTCAGAGCACAGGGGCTCAGGAGCACAGAACTGCAAGCCCGACCTCCTCAGATGGGGTCCCCTGCTCTGCCACTTACCGGCCATGTGGCCTTAGACAAGTCTGTGCTTCAGTTCCCTCTTCTGTAACATGGGGACAATAACAGTGCCCACGTGACAGGATTATCAAGGATTGAGCAAGTTGCTCAAATAAAACAATTGAAATAGGATGAGCAGTCCTAAGCATTCTCCAGGAAGCGCCTCTCTAGGAAAGCTCCCCCACTTTCAAACCTTCCAGTAACTCCCATCAAGCTTAGAATAAAACCTGAACTCCTTGCTTCAACCTCATCTCATTCTGCTCCTCCCAGCTCTGACCATTCTGTTTCTGTCCTGGAACATGGTATGCCTGTTCCCTCATGGGCTCTGCCCTGCTGTTGCCTCGGCCTGCAAAGCCCTTGCCCCAGATCTTCCCCTGGGGGCTGGTATTTCACAAGCCCTTGGCCACTGCTCTCTCATCAGCCCTTTTGTGGTCATCAGAGCATCCATTCCGCCTGGTGGCTTCATGTTCATTGTGCAGGCCTGCCCTTCCTACAGCACAGGAACCCTGGCTTTTGTTTTGTTCAATGCTCTATCTCTAGGACCTAGAACAGTGCCTGAGTTTAGTAACTGCACAATGAACATGAGGTGAATGGACTGCTTCCATGAATGAATGAATGAAGCCTTGTAATATATATTGTAATGGGCACCATGATGCCCAACATAGATCCCCCTTCAATGAACAAGTTGTTGCCCTGACGCAGACACCCATCAGCACTCAGCCCATGCCGGGATTGCCTGAGCTGCAGAGCACTGCCTTGCCCAAGTTCACACTTGTTCCTGGGGCAGCCCTCACCCAATAACTGACTTGTGCATGAGGATAAAGGCCTGGCCACCTCAATCTAATTTGGGACAACTCTTACTGTCCATTCTAACCACAGAGCTCCCTGTGGGGTTGGCCAAGGCTGGCACGGGTTGCATCTCGATTCCTCCCTGTACCCACTCTTGTTCCTTCCCCTCCCCTCCCCAGGTGTTGATCTCAAGGGTGCTCCCTAATAAATACCCTGTGCACAAAACTCTATCTCAGAGGCTGTCTCTCAGGAAACGCAACCTGCAACACATATGATGCCTGTTAAGGTGAATGCTGACTCCCTTCCCATCTGGGCACTGCAGACAGGCAGGCTCAGGCGGGTCTAAACACCTGGCATCTTTCTGCCCTGTGCTACTGGGTCCCCATTTCTGCCTGGACTGAAGGATTTTATAACTATAGCACCTGGGGCTCTGCGCTCACCTAACTGTGTGAGTTTCAAGCCATGTTTCCTGAGGCTATCAGAATCCACACATCTTCAAATCCGCAAGTGCTATTCTCACATTCAGCCATGCATTTTTTTTCTGACTTATGGGAAAAGGTTCAAGGACCACCTAAAAGACTACTTCCTTCCCCCAGCTGCTTTCACATTCCTGATCACTCATTTACAATCTCCTGCATCCTTCCCGGCATCCATTCCAAGAGGATTCAAAAATGTGCTCAGATGCCTTTCAAGCAGTGGTAGGAATCCCACGCTCTTAAGCCATAGTTTCCTTATAATTATCACAGGATGCTCAGAGATACTGCTCGTGCAGTTCTTAGATACTACAGATGGGCTTTAGCTTCTGTCCCGCAGCGCTCAGGAAATGCACACATTCAAACGCTTTATTCGTGACATTCTGGAGCTGCCTAGATGTGCGACAGCTTCCCTTACGCCACCCCATGCACCACAGATGTGCTACCACACAGTGCATGCGCATGGTCTTCTTGATCAAGTAGTGGGTCTCTCCAGCCTGCAGTGGGTGCCATCAGAAGGAAAGATAGTGATTTAAGGGGAAAAAAAACACACCCTGGCAGCAGTATTCAGGACTAGCTCTCCTGGGTTGACCATCTATGCCAACAGCAGCCTCTTGGAGCTAAGAAGCTTAGCCTGTCCCCGCAGCACATGGTCCAGCTCCCTCTCTGGGCCACAGCAGCCATTTCAGCGACACCTGGTGTAGACTGGGCCTAATTGGAGCAGCGACTGAGAACTCAGCCTCACTGTCACCACGCATTAAGCAAATGATCACACAAGCCCAAGCATATCATCAGCAGTCCCGGGTATGAAATTCAACCTTAAAATGTGGCTCGGCACATCAGAAGCAAATAGTGTCCTTATAAACCACGGGTTTATGCTACAGAAGCTGGTTCTGAAACAAACAAACAAACAAAAACCCACAGTCAAACCTTAGCTCCTCTGGACAACTTTCCGGGATGAGCCTCCTCCAATCAACTGATCATTCCCCCTTCAATCTCCCCATAGCACTTTTAAAGTCTCTCAACTATCATATCCCATGTTTGGTATTATAACAATTTTTAGGTACTGTGTTTCACTTAAGAAGTATGAATTACAAAAAAAAAAAAAAATCTGTCTTCCGGATCTTGGTTAGTGCCCCTTGTGGCCAACACAGTGCCTGGCACAGGGCAGGCGCTCAAGACAGGTTTATAGAAAAGACAATGAAGTTCTTGATTTTGCTGGGAAAAAAAGTATTTTAAATGCCTTTTGATACTCTCAAGACAACATCATGTGCTAGCAAGAAAGCACAGAAGAGAGAAACCTGGAAAACCACCTGACCACCCAGAGGAGACAGCTGTGGAATGACAACCACCCCGTTTAGAGACAGCATCCCCAGCCCATCAAGGCAACCGCCTTATGGAACGTGATATCCAAATCCTTCAGCCGTGTTTAGCCATTAGAAGACCCATAACATTTACAGCAAATAAATCCAGTTGGCTACACGAGCCTAGACAAACATCACCTTTGGAAGTAATATATCCTGGATCTACACACCTGAATTTTCCGTTAGTTCAAACAGACTTCACTTCTGGTTCTATGCCAGATAAGCTTTTAAAAACTACCACCTCTCATTTTCATGACATCTCCTTTTTGGGATTAAATAAAAAAATGGCTGAAGTCAATTTTTAAATGTTTTTGAGCTATCTAGAATAAAAATGACAAAGTAGCATTAAAGATTATCAGGTAGGACAGTATTAGTAATAAAATTAAAAGGGAAGCTATTCATCCAGTATCTAAGTAAACTCACAGTACATTTTCTTTTTCAAAATGTTACAGTAAAGTCTGATATCTAGGATATGGCTATTTGATATGTGTATTAATAAGGAAGAAGAATCACGTTTATCACTGAAGATGATGCCAACACAAAGTCAGAAGGAAAGGTAAAAGCTATTAATCAATCATTCCTATGGCTGCTGCGCTACTACGACTGCTCTAATAAGATTTTCATTATTTTTTTAATTGAATAACAAAAAAAATAAAAACCAATGCAATTTTAGGATTGAATAATGCCCCTGCCAAAATTCATATGCCCCCAGAACACCTCAGAATGTGACTTCGTTTGGAAATAGGGTCTTTACAGATGTAAGTAGTTAAGATGAGGTCACACTGCATTGAGGTGAATCCTAAAGCCCACTAGTGGCGTCCGCATGAGAAGGCCGCAGACACAGACACAGAGGGCAGAACACAGCGTAAACAAAGGCAGGCATGGGAGTGATGCGTCTATAAGCCCAGGAACTCCAGCGATAGCCGGCAACCACCAGAAGGCGGAAGAGGCAAGAAAGATGCTTCTCCAGAGCCTTCGAAAGGAGCAAGGCCCCACCAACACCTCGATTTCAGAACTCCGGCTTCTGGAACTGTGGGAGAATAACTTCCTCTTGTTTTAAGCCACCCAGTTTGTGGCCATTTGTTACAGCAGCCTGGGTAAACCACTAGGCAGAAAGGTCTCTACCCTCTCATATGCTGTATTATAAAAGACTAATAACATAAATACATACATTGCTGGCGAAAGGGTACGTTGGCTTAAGCTTTCTGAATATGTACCAAAGCCCTAAAATATGACTATTTCTTGATCCAGCCAATCTACTTCAAGAAATTTATGTAAATAATCAGAGATAGGAACAAAAAATTAGCTACAAAGCTACAAGCAGAACCGCCACACTGTTTTTTGTATTAGTAAAAAGAAAAGCAAAAAACGAACAATCTAGAGATATTTATAGCAGGTTTTTTTCAAAATTGTCAAAACTTGGAAGCAACCAAGATGTCATTCAGCGGGTGAATGAATAAATAAACTGGGTACACCCAGGCAATAGAGTATCATTCAGTACTAAAAAGAAATAAGTTATCAAGCCATGAAAAGACATGCAGGAAACTTAAACCCATATTACTAAGTGAGAGAAGCCAATATGAAAAGTCTACATACCACATGATTCCAACTATATGACATTCTGGAAAAGGCAACTACAGCGATCAGGGGTTGCCAGGGCTAGGGAGGAAGGGATGAATTGGTGGAGCACAGGGGTGTTTCAGGGCAGTGAAACTACCCTGTATGATACTACGATGGTAGACACATTCGTCCAAACCCCTAGAATACCAACAGTGATCCGCTAATGTCAACAGTGGACCTTGGGTGAGGATGATGTGTCCTTGTAGGTTCAATAGTTGTAAAAAGTGTAACTCTCTGGTGGGGGCTGTTGATAGTGGGGGAGGCTGTGTATGGGTCGGGGCAGGGCATATATGGGAAATCTCTGTATCTTCCACTCAGTTTTGCTACGTACCTAATACTGCTCTAAAAGATAAAGTCTATTAAAAAAAGAAAGCTAACACCCTAAATCCCTAAATAAGAACAATAAAGGACTGATACAATAAACTTTGATCCAGCCAATCAGTGGGATTTTTAGAAGGAAATGACAAACTTAGAATAGGCAACATAAAGAAATCCTAAACAGGATTTACGCAACAGATAGATGGTGCAGAAAGTCACTCTGTTTAAGAACAAGATAGAAATGGATATAAAACCACTAAGGTGAGCCACCTAATCAAAAGTTAGCATTTCAGCGCTCCTTCCTGTGTTGAGCACTAACCAATACCCTTACAAAAGCAAAGGGTATTTTGCTCTCCATTTTTAAAAGCTAATCAGGAAAAGCTGTAATCATCCAAAACAAAATAAAACAATCGGTGGAAGAAATAAAATATGGAAGGTTCGGATAATCTAACACATATCTTCAAGGATGTAAAAAATTACTAAGAACACCCACTTTGCACTCTGATGGCTTTGAAGAATAAAGAAGAGGAAACAGGCTCAAAACATATCAAGTAAGACCTGATGACACAGAAGTGAGAATATTCTTACCAAATTTTACAGAGTCCTGGAGTAAATTAGCAAGGATAACAGCAGTCTCTTTCCTCTTTGCTGATTATTTACAACAGGATGAACCGTTTCCTTTCTTGGGTTATAAGCAAGCCTGAATCAATTTACTCTTGAAGTCTTTGAAAAAGCTATCACATAATATCATCTTACATCATGATAGATTCAAGTATACCCCATAATGAACATTCATGCCCAGGTGACACACACATATGTGTGCATGGACACACAACACACACACACAGAATTTCATGTTTTGCAATTCTATAGGGAAAATTTTAAAATGTATTTACATTTGCAAACAGTATTACCAATAGTATCATTTTACGTAGTAACAAAATTAGTGGCATGAATGTCATCTCAATGTTTTAAAATCCAACATAAGGAATTATTTTAGAAGTTGAAAAAAATCAGGAAGGAGTGAAAATAATGATAACAACAAAAACAAATTATAAGTTGGCAAAATGAAAACCATTAGACTTTATAAATATATCCCAAAGCAGGTTGTGTGGAGGATAGGGACACAGCAAACTAAAACACTACTGGCCTGTATGCATAAGCTTAAAAGATAGAAAATAGAAGCACAATCTGCAAAGGGGGTATAAATAAAGATAAGAAGAGTTGTTTGCTGTATTTTTTAATGAACTTCTAAAATTCTATGCAATTAAATTTTAAAGTCTTGATTAAATATTAGCAGCCAAAATTGACTTAAGAAGTGGAAAATATGAAAGATCCAATAACAATGGAGGATACTGAAATAGCTGTCCAAAATTACTTCCAGTATAGTCTCCAGACTTTCACCCTGGTAGTTTTGTGTGTAAGTTTATTCAAACTTCCAAGACACAGACGATTTCATGTTATGAAAACTTTCCCAGATTAAAACATTTGGGAAAAATTGCGATTCATTTGAAAAACAAATGCAATCTCAATATCAAAATCCAATACTGTGAGGACAAAAAAGAAAAACCAAAAATCAAAACTATGTACAGACACACAGCAAAAATACTGAGATCTTAAATATGAGCATAGCAAGTCATGCCAAAAAGTCTAGAACCAAATAAATTTTATACCAGAAAACATAATTAGAAACATTATGAGAAAACACACAAAGATCATCAGTTGGTCAAAGGAGAAAAATTGTAAATCGTAAAAAGAAAAGATGACAAATAGTATTTGATAAAATTCAATACTCATTCTTGATTTTGTTAAAGTACAAAACGCAAACTAGAAAGACACTTCCTAAACCTGATTTAAAAATATATATAAATATATATATACACACATACACACACAGACACACACACACACATATATATGTAACAGCCAAGATGGTTATCATCTCTATTAATCACAATTATCTAGGAAGTTGAAGCCAGTTCAATGCTACATAAATAGAAATCCAGTATCCAGCAATTGGACATGAAAGAAAAATATTATTATTGGCAGACAGTATTATAGACTACCCTAGAAAGCACAGATGTAGTGACTGAGAAATTATCAGAATGAAACATTTAGCAGACCCATAAAACTGAAAATAAATATCCGGAAGTCAATAGTTTTTCTATTTACCAGCAATTACCAGTTAATAAAAATAGATAATATTTTTGGAAAATGTACTGTACTAACAGCCAGGAACGGTGTTAAGCCCTTAACATATCATTAAACAACTCATCTGATTTTCACAACAACCCTATGGAGTAGATGCCATTATCAGCCACCCTTCACCAGTGAGAAGGCCGAGGCTTGGAAGAATTAAGTATCTTACCCAAAGTCTCACCGGTAGCAAGTAAGAGAACCAGGAGTAGGTTCTGGCAGTGTGAGTACAACATCCTCATGAGAAACCACTCTACAGTACCGCTTCCTGATTAAACCAGAAGGATGCACAGGCAAAAATGCCAAGTAAGAATAAACACAGCAAGAAAGACACGTGACTCATACAAAGACATCAAAAAATAAAAAACTTTATCAACAATCACAAAATAAAATCCTATTTGAATAGAGACATAGCATATTTCACAATAGGAAAACTGTACTTTATTAAAAAAAACAACTATCTTCACAATAATAAATAGATTTAATGCAATTCCAATCACAATCTATGGAGACAGCATTTACTTTTTGTTGATGTATTTTGCTTAGGGAGAGACAGAGTTTAATAATGTGACTCTAAAGTTCATCTAGTAGCAAAAATGTGAATATCCAACCAAGAAATTCTAATTCTGGCTATTAACATCCTGGATATTAAAATTTTAATCCTTTAAGATGCTAGTCACTGAAATCTCCACGCTTGGGCCCATGCGGCTCCTCTTTCCCCCCATCAGCTTCCTAATAGACTCTGTGCACACCTTTTGTGGCCCCTTAGTTTTATGAAAGATAAAGAAAATACTAAAGAACCAACAGAACCTAGTAACAAGGGATAGGTGAAGAAGATTCCAAAGAAAAGATGCTAAAACTTAAAATAGCTCATTGTTAAAGTGATGAAATTATGTTTGACATCTACTCTTTGGTCTTCAAACTTTCTTTATAGTTAAGAGTCCTTATTAAAAGTTGAGAGAGAGAGAGACATGCGGAGGAGAAAGAAGGATGACAAACAGAAAAAAAAAAAAACCTAATTTTATAATGTTCTTATATTGAGATTGTTTAATCTGGAAAAGCAAGGCTCAGGAATAATTCAACGCTGTATTAAAATGCCCAGGGATCTCTTCCCATAAACACACCTTGCGGGCCCACTTCAGGGCCACCTCTTCTGTCAGGCTTCACCCTTAGAGCACCACCTGGAGCTAGTGCCTTTGGCAGTGGCTACTCTACCGCTTAGCACCAAATCATCTGCCATTGTGTCCTCTAACGATGTGCAAACAGGCCTGGAAGACCCAGAGAGAACTGAGGCTTGCCTGCCTGGAGCCCCGTGCAGACCACAGGCCAGCAAGCAGCAGAGCCCGCACCCAGAAAGACTTGCTGATTAAGAAACTGCAATTCCGCTTTGATGGCCCTGGGCAAGTTTAAGGTTTCAAAAAAGGGGGGAAACAGCCACATCAAAAAGGTGATGATTTTTTGACTCAGCTCCAGCTTTCTTAAATATTATGTTTCTAAATAAAGTAAATGGATACTCTAGAGAAATAGCTAAAGGAAGGTCACGGAGCAGAGCAACTACTTGAGACTTGATAAATCAAATAAACAATGAGACTGAGCAAAGGAAAGCAGAGAGCACATTACAGACCCTCTTGCCTTTTTGTTTTTCCATTAAGGAGCTGTTCTTATAAACAATGAGCCCATTCAAAGGGGGTTTAAAAAAAATCCCCAGAGGAAGCTTCTATCTCCTCGCAGCTCTCCCTTCTCTCCTGCCTGTGAACACCCAGCCGCCAGGATCACTATTCTGCCTGCGCCGGGAAGGAAACACCTTTGATCAGAAGTTCCAAGAAAAAAAAAATTCTGACTCAAATTACTCAGGACTTCTACTGGTAGCAAAAGGTGAAAATTGAAGGCCTCTGCACAGAACTAATTTGCTCTCAGGTGGGACTTTTCTCCTGGGCAGAGCAAACAGCAGAGGTTTTGGGAGTTTTTTTAGTAACTTTTATGTAGAACTATCTGAACATCCACATCTAGCCAAGGCCAGGTTTCGGAACACAGCTCCCTTTTAGTTTAGCATTACCGGTGGCTTTCACGGCTTTAAACCAAATAGGCAGTCGGCACAGACACCATCCCGTCTTATTTTGGTTTCTTTAAAAAAATTGTTTAATTATGAACTATTCCAAACATACAGAAAAGTGCTAAAAATGATATAATAGTTATCCATGTTACCGACAACCCCGATTTAAGGAATGTTAACACGTTCCCATATTTGCCTCAGATAATTTTAAGGAAAATTAAACAGAAGTGGCTAAAGTCCCCCTCCTCCTCCCCCTCCCCAAAATGTATTCCTGCCCTCCCTCTCCAGAAATACAAAAACAGCAAATCGCCTAAGTCATTGTTTACATTTTCTGTGGACTTTTTTTTTTTTTTTTTTACTTTTTTGCTCTCTCATGACAATAGTATTGATTTTTGCATTTTAAAAAATGCCTAAAGGATAGTCCCTTGCCCTATTACCTACCCGGTATCAAATTCATACAGCAAACTGTTTGCAGAAGAACCTTTCAGCTCACACCCTCTCTGTTTGTCCCAATATTGAGCAACCTCACCATAGATGCATTCTTGACTATCCCACATCAAGATGAGGATAACAACTTCAGGAAGTGTTAATTAAAGGAAAGAGACTTTACACACTGTTGTCCCAAGAGGTTCATGTCTCTTATCCACCTCCTCTTGCTCTGCTTCTGTAGCCTCATCCCTTCCCAATTCCCATCAACATCTCCAACACACCTCTCTTTTCTAAGTTTCTGAGCTTTACCTGCAGCCACTTAGATTCCCTCCAACTTAACCTGTCAAATCGAGGTCATCACTGTCTCCATAACTGCTCTTCTCCTGTCTCTGAATGGCACCGCCATCTACCTAAGGATCCCAAGCTAGAGAACTGGGTATCACCTTTGACTCTCCCTCCTTCATCCCCACGGTCCAAAGTCCTGTCAAGTTCAAAAGAGTATGTCTCCAATGATGCAACTTCTCTCACTCCCAGTGCCACCGGTGGAGTCTAAGCCACCAAGAGTCTACACTGGAATTAGCGCAGGAACCTCCTAACAGGTCTGCCTGTCTTCTGCACTACAGGTTACACTGTGACAGTGTACCCTATCACGTACACTGCAGCTAGCGCACAGAACCCCTATACAAGCCTATCTCCCATCCTCGAACACTGTCTTGTCTGCCCATATGATAAAATGAAACAGGGCTTCTTGGAGCTTCATAAGCTAGACCCTGTTTATTTAGCCAGCTTCATCAAAACTCACCACCTCTCACTCCATTCCCTGGCTCCATTAAGGTGAGTTTAGTTGCTGGATATACAGGGATATACACCCTGGAAGTCTCACCTACTGCCCCTCTGTCTGGAACATAACCTCCCTGCGTACCTCCCTCCTCCCTGTTTTTACCTTGCTTTCTCCAATTCTTTGATTTTATAGGTTTCAGCTAGAATGCCACTTCTTCCAGCAGTGTCCTCCATGCCCAGCTCAAGTCTCCCAATACTGTCAGTGTCCCTGCTGTGTGCTCTCATCTCCCCGGGGCTGCTCTATTATGGCGATTATCACAATTGATTAGCATAGTTAATAATCGAACTTCACCACCAAAATATTTACTGGAGAAATGAATTAATGGATGGGTGGACGGATGGGTAAGTATGCAGTAAATCTGGTTTGCTGTCTTCCTCCCCCAGGACAGAATGGCCAAAAGAACAGACACAACGTGTCAGTTTCTACGTATCTTGGCTTTAACCAGAATGCTACAATTGAATGTATTTCCTTTTTTGATCATTTTCTATACATGACTTTATTGCCAGCTTGTCCAGGTGGAGTGTGTCCAATAAGCTAAACAAAGTTAAACACAAAAATTAATGGTTTAAAAAGCAAAAACGGCCTATCTTATCCTCAGCAATATCCAACAGCACATAAATAACTGAGGTAATCCCCAAGATGCTTCAGAAAACAACGCTGGCTGCATTCATTTAGTCATAATCAAATATATTTTCCTGGTCCTAAAAAAAATGAGAAATATTTTTTAAAAGACCTACCTCTAAACGTTGATACAACGTAAACCTCTCTTAGCAAAAAGTGGTAAGGAAATATAGTCGGATTATCTGGGCTAGAAAATGCCAGTCAGCTCTTCCTATTTCAACTGACAATTCTCACCAATGTTAAATAAGAGCTTTAGAAAATGTGGGAGGGGCGGAAATATACAAGAGGCTAAATATTTTCTCTTCCTGCAAAGGAGTCCCGATTAACATTGCATTGCAAAAGATGTACCTCCCAAGGAAAACCTTTTAAAAATCTACATTTAAATGGAACAACGACAAAAAAATTACACAAAAGCATTCTTTGGCATTCACTTTAAAAGCCTTAAAGATTAAATTTATACATAGTTTTAAAGAGGTTGCCACCTTCATTGTTCACTTCCAGTTCACACAGCAATTTTATCTTAGCTCCAACTTACGGACCTGGTGAAGACAGCGCTGCTTCTGACACGAGGACTCCAAATTTTCCCTAAAATCTCTGTCGGTACACTTGGGAGATCATGTTCTGGGTGGTTTCATGTCTCATTTGGGATATAAGAGAATTCTGGACCTTTCCAATGAAGAGGGGAAAAAAGGAAGAGAAGGGAAAAGAAAAAAAGGAGAAGAGAAGAAAAAGAAAGAAAGCTACTACTGTTTTAATATTGGTTGGCAAATACTTTAATATTTGTTTGCTCATGGAACAAAATGGGAAAGAAGCCAGAAGGTGACATTCTGCAACAGGAGAAGGGACTCGAACAGGAAATTGACAGTGATGCACACACATCATGTACATCATTTTTAATACTCCTGACAGTAACCCTTCAAAAAGTATTATTATCTGCATCTATGAATAAAAGTAGTGTGGCCTACAGTGTACCTTTACTCAAGCCTTCCAAGTACCTGCTACTTAGCGCAGAACCTGAACTCACATCCTAGTCTGGCTGGCTGCAGAAGCCCCCCTTTACCCACTACAGTTCTCTAACATGTGTGTCTCTTGTAACGTCATCAGGTTTACTTCACCTTGCCTAGGCTCCCTAGGAAAATCAGGTCTCCACCACCTATCAGTAGCTATCCAAGGTCCACGCAGCTAAATGAGTAATTACGTAATAATCAGTCCATTTTTAGGTTTCAACTAACAAGTACCAAAACCAGGTTAAGCCCAGTCAGGAAGATCCCTCAGCAGAAGCAAAGTCCCAAAACAATGGTCCCTTTCTAGAGGACACAGGGATCTTAAGTTGGAGGTCCTTTCCTTATTTTAATCCTCCAACTAACACAAGGTTAATACTACTTGCTCATTAGAGCGCAAAGCTATCTGACCACTGGACAGCCTTGAAGCCGTAAGTTCAAATGCCCACTGCGTTGTTTTTCATTGTGTAACTGCAAAGCAAAAATCAATGTCCCTCTACTGGAGCAGGGAGCCCCTACGCAGTGTAGAGAAGGATGTGGGCCTTTGCCCACCTCTAGAATTCACCACGTTGCTGTGTTCCAGTTAGCAAGAGGAACAGTGCACTACTTACATGCCTAAAAGCAGTCTCGGGCTTGGTTATCCCAGCCACGGCAGTAAGCGCCTGTCCACATTTTCTGGATTAAAACAATGACCTGGCTGGGTGCTGCAGAGCCTGTGAGAATCCCTGAAGACTCGGTCCAGATTTATGGAAGGTTCTTGATCCACATAATTGTCAGGAAGCCTACGTTGATATTTTTAAGGAAACCGGTCAAAGACGGCAAAGACAGACTGGAGATGGAGAGCAGAGAATAGCGATTTTGGTACACATAGGTGGGGCTGCCCAAAATAAATGGTGCAAACGTCGACTATGCAAACGAAACGGAAGCTATATTAACCCAATGCTAAACTGCAGCATTTTATCCTCTAAAAGGAGTACAAAATTCTCCTAAATCCCTCCAGGTGTGGTTAAGGTCATTTTTAAAAAAATATGTATTGAGTGCCTGCACTGCGCCTGCCCCTGTTCCAAGCACTGAGGCACTAAGTGAAGGACACAGGAGAGGCTCATGGTTCTCACGTCTTGCCTGGAGACAGCAAGCAAACATGCAAATGCAGAAATAACAGAATGGCAGACAGCATAGAGCAATCAGTTCTTGAAATAAAAAAATAAAGGGAAATGCGATGGGAAGTGCTGGGCAAGGGTGGGGGAGAGGGCTTCAGGGAGGTGGTCAGGTGGCTGAGGGTGGCCCTGCGAGAAGGAAGAGGAACACAGAGGAGAACGATGCTCAGTGTGCGGTGATCATTCCCAGCTCCACCACCTGCCTGGGTATCCGCCCTGAGACCTCAGCTGCAGAGGATAGGATGCTAAGTTCCAGGGATGTGGGAGGATTGCATTACTGTACCCACACGCCGGGACAAGTTTTGTTTGTTTTCCAAAGATCCTCTACCTCATCCCATGGTGGTTTGGCAAGACCTGGAGTCAAGGCCTTCTAGGCAAACAGCTGTGGCCTTTTTAAAGATATCAACACTGTAGAACTTCCCTCAAGGGATTAAGTATCTAAAATCCTTAAAAATCAGTACTTCCCTCTGGGGTGTAACTTCGGTACCTCCTTGAGACACACACACACACACACACACACACGCACACACACGCATGCAGGTCACATACACACATTATTCTCCTGCAGAAAAAAGATTAGATGGCTGCACTTTAGAAACAACCAGATGAAATACAAACCAATAGGGTCAAAAATGCATAGCTTAAAATTCTCAAACCTCTTTGGGAAAGCTCCTTTTCTATTTTTACTAAAAAGAAAAGATTTGGGACAATCTCATTGCCAACTAGAATGACAAAGCATTTTTCCCCTCAATTTACTATAATGACAGACAACAAATGGAATCTATAGAGCAGTCGGTCAATAACCAGAAACAAAAGAATACATTGCAAATACTAGAAACGGAGTTATAAAAATGCCAGATAGACACGCAAGAAGCAGTAGGGCTTTGAAAACGTACAAAGTTTGATCCAAATGTTAGATGTGGTTTTAGCTACTCACCACAAAGTTGGGTTGCTAACATTTCTAAAATTTCTGAAAATGATTTTTAGGCCTCTAGCCTGCTTGGGAGCAGATGAAAATTTTCCATTGTTGATCTACAGACATTAGTATGCAAGGTAAATAACAGGCATCAGGCAAGATACCTATTTCTAATAAGTTTACAGAAAACACATTAAAAGCCCATTAGAACTCTGATTTACCTCAATACACGCGGGCAGAGGACCGGAGCCAGGCACACGAGTACACCCCCACCCACCAACTCCACTGTCTCACCGGGCGGGTCACGGCACAGCCGGGGCAAACGGCTTTCTCTCGAATGTCCCTTGGTTTTCTTGGTTTCACAGGCACAACTTAAACTGAGTTTTTATATGCAACGGCTGTCATACAAAAGCAGAAGAAAGGTGAACAAAAGACTGTGTGCATGTGTGCGGCCTTGTAGCTGGACAACGTGGTGAGCTCTTGGAGGGCAGGGGCCAGTCATCTCAGTTTTATCCCATGACGATGGGCTGAGGCTCAGGAGAAGACATTAAATAAGGATAAACATACAGAACTATACTTAGGGCCAGAACTTTACTACTCAGGTCATTTCCAGTACAGAGTGGCAGAAATAAGACTCGGCAGCAGATGGTGGGGAACACCTGGGGAGACCGTTTTCCGTCACAAAGGTCATGAAGCCTGAATCGGCTATGAAACGCGGCTGCCCAAGTCCCAATCCGATCTCTTGCATTCACAGGAGCGGTTTGCTCTGCTGCATGTCCACCCTGCCCGGCCAGCTTACTGTGTACTTTCAGCAGGGACCTCATACAGCAATGCCCGTTCAGGCCAGGGGAACAGTGAACACTCAAAGCCAACCCACATAAGAAGAAAAGGTGACAGGAAGAAAGGAAAGAGACCTTGGGCCATATTCTTCAGATAGCTGTGGGAGAGGAATTAGCACTAATTCATGTGGATCCAGAAGGCCAAAGAATCATTTGCTCCCTCCTGTGTCCATTCTTTGAAAGCACTTTTAAAGGCACTGGGGCAAGGAGGGGTCAGATAGTGTTGAAGTTATGGGGGCAGGGGGGTGGATTTTTGTCCCACACAAGGAAGAATGTTCTAACAATTAGAACTGTCTGAAAATGGAAAGGAGACCTTGCGAAGTGCTTTGTCCCTTCTGAGCAGTAGCTGGGGCAGCTCCTTTGGGGCTCTTACCAGTGGATTTATGCATCAAAGAGAGGGTAGGCTCCAAGATCTACGAAGACTTCTCCCTCTGCAGGAGGTTATGGTTCTATGAAGAATTCTCTGCTTGGGGTGTATGTGCCTATATATTAGTGCTCTTAACCACCAAGAACAATATTCCTTCGGTAAAAACCAAAGAGAAGACAGGAAGGAGGGGAGAGGGGAAAGGGAACTAGGGAAGGGGAGAGAAGAGGATTTTGTTTCTAAAAATTGCAAGCCAATTAAAAATGATTATTACTTGCACTTGTTTTTCTAAACCACATTTCCAATAAGGAGGTATAATATTTATAAAAAGTGATGGTGACAGACTGATGATTGTATCATTTTAAAACAAAGCCGGCAAGAACTGTTTCCTCATGCATGACAGAATGCCTCTCGCGTGGGACAAGCTGGTCCGGAGAGTCAGGTTATGAGAGGCAGGTCAGGCTACAAGTCCTATTCTAGCTCTCTCTTGACTTCCTGGGCACTGGGGGCAAATCACAAGACAGAAGAATCTCCTTTAGTTGAGACTTTTCAGGAAAAAAAAAATAGACATTTGTATCTAGATTAGTTGGAAGATGAGCCTGTCTGAAGACACAGCAGAGACTAAAAATGCACAAACACTAGAACCATTTCTAGAACAGAGAGCTGCCTGGTCAACAGGATGTAGAACTTGAACAATAAGGTAACATGCATTTTAATATTACATAATGTTAATGAGTAAATACAGTAGTCCCCCCTCATCCTCAGGGGATGCTTTCCAAAGACACCCAGTGGCGGCCTGAAACCACAGACAGTACGGAACCCTGTATACGCCATGTTTTTTCCTATGCACACATACCTATCATAAAGTTGAATTTATAAACTATGCATAGTAAGAGATTAGCAATGGTAATAAAATAAAATAATTATAACAATATACTGTAATAAAAGGTATGTGACTGCATTCTCTCCTGCTCACTCTCTCTCTCCCTCTCTCTCTCAAAATATTTTCTTGCGCTATACTTACGTATGTTCGAGCCAGGGTTAACTAAAACCACAGGAGGTGGAACTGAGGATAAGATGGGACTGCCGTAATACATGCCCAAAACTGTGTTGGGCAATTGACAGAATCAGTCCTCAGGTAGAGGCTGTTACTGCCACAGATAAGAGACAGGTTAAGTATCTTACTTTAGTACCAAAAGCTAGTAGGTGGCCACCAGTTATGATATAATCAGACTGCATATGAACATATATACACACTAGTGAAAAGAAACCAGAAGGCACTTTGGGGCTGTACAGTCATTCGTTGGCTTAATGATGGGGATACATCCTGAGGAATGTGTCCTTAGGCAATTGTGTTGTCCTGTTAACACTGTAGATGGAACTACACAAACCTAGATGGTACAGCCTACTACATGCCAAGGCTACATAGTATAGCCCATTGCTCCTAGGCCACAAACCTGTACAGCATGTTACTATACTGAATACTGTAGGCAACTGTAACACAATGTAAGTATTTGTGTAGCTAAATATAGCTAAATGTAGAAAAAATTACAGTAAAAATATGGTATTCTAATCCTATGGGACCACCATCATATATGCAGTCTGTCATTAACTAAAACATCTTTATGTGGCACATGACTGTATTTTTTAGAAAAATTTAATATTTAAAATTTACAGTAAATCAGACTATAACAGTATTCCAAAGATAGAAACACTGGCCCATCTTCGGTCAGTGTTCTTTCCAAAATCTTACCTCACCTGAAATTCACAGAATCTCACACACACCGACGCATTGCACTCCTCAGCCTTGCCAAAACTCCTTCCTGGTTCTAAAACCACGCAAGGCAGCAATTCCACTAAAAATAAGCGATGTGTGTCAGAGCTGGAGTCAGTATTGATTGTATTCATTTTATGTCAATGATCGGTCAGCATCGCTGTGAATGAAGGCAAGACTGTCGGTCTCATCTCCACAAGGGCTACATTCATAACTGCCACCTTGCACAAATAAACGACTAAAGATCTGCGCCCTGCCAAACATGTGCATCACCAGGAGGGTGGGGTGAGGGTGCAGACAGGTGACCACGTGGTCCTGCACCAGCGCCCTGCAGGCCCCCAGGCCGCTGGTCCTGACCCTAGGTTAGCCTCCTGTCCTCTCTGCTCTGCAGGAAGCTGCGGCGCATGGATGGGGTTTCACGGATGCCATCACCAAGCGATCCTGTGTGACCTCGGAGGGGGACCCCAACGTCACTGGGCAATCCGACTCATGTGGGCTAGACACCTTTTCCCATTCCTCACAGAAGTAGTTCAAAATATTTGCCATTCCTAACCCCAGGTCTGCTTCTGTCATTTCAGCCATTACAACCTCACTGTGGGAACGGGTGTGGGGGGGCATGAGGCACTCCCACCCTGGGCCTGGGGGAGGCAAAGGCGGGGTGGGAGCTCTGATTTCTTTTTCTTTTCCCCAAATTTATTTATTTATTGTAAACCGACAGATAAAATGGCATGCATTTATTATGTACAACATGATGTTGGAAGTACATACAGACACTGTTAAATCTACATAATTAAAATACACGCTGCCTCACCTAGTTACTTGAGTGTGTGATGAGAACATTTAGTATTTTCCAAGAATACGATACACGGTTAACTATAGCAACCATGCTGTACAATAGATTCTGGAACTTATTCCTCCTATCTGGCTGTAATTTTGTGTCGTTTGACCATCTCCCCAGCCCCACTCCCCAGTCGCCCCAGCCTCTGGTAACCACCATGCCGCTCTCTACTTCTGTGAGCCCAACTTCAACGTCAGCTCCCACATAGGAGTGAGAATGTATGGTATTTTGCTTAACATATTGACCTCCAGTTCCATCCATGTTGCTGCAAGTGACAGAATTTCTTTCTTTTATAAGGGCTGAGCAGAATTTCACTGTACATGTACACAGCCTTTTCTTTATCCATTCATCCATCCACGGATGCTCGGGTTGGCTCCACACTTTGCCTACTGTGGACTGTGCTGCAACGGAGTGCAGGAATGGCTTCCGCATTCTGACTTCACGCATCTCCTCCCCCATTCCTCTGCCCCCCACCACAGCAGGCTCGCTGCAGCCCCTGACTGCCCCCATTCTCCCCGCTCAGAGCCATCCTTCCCATGTATTTTTTTTTCATTTCAGAATATCATGGGGGTACAAATGTTTTGGTTTTATGGATTACTTTTGTACTGCTTGAGTCAAAGTTGTAAGTGTGCCCATCACCCAGATAGTGTCCATTGTGCCCGTTAGGTATGACTTCATCCCACCCTCCTCCCTTTCTCACCCACATGATTTCTGTTGACTTTTACTTCCATCTGTACACATGAGTGCTAATTGGTTAGTTCCAACTTTATAGTGAGTACGTGTGGTGTTTGTTTTTCCATTCCTGCGATACTTCACTTAGGAGGATGATCTCCAGTTCCAACCAGATTGTTGCAAAAGGTATTAATTCATTGTTTTTATGGCTGAGTAGTACTCCATGGTATATATATATATATATAATACCACAATTTATTAATTCACTCATGAATTGATAGGTACTTGGGTTGATTCCATTTCTTTGTGACTGTGAATTGTGCTGCAATAAACATTCCAGTGCAAGTGTCTTTTTGACAAAATGACTTTTTTTCCTTTGGGTAAATACTCAGTAGTGGGATTGCTGGATCAAATGGTAGGTCTATTTTTAGTTCTTTGAGGAATTCCACACTATTTTCCATAAGAGGCTGCACTAGTTTGCAGTCCCACCAACAGTATATAAGTGTCTCTTTCTCTCCGCATCCATGCTACCTATTGTTTTGGGACTTTTTCATAAAAGCCAATCTCACTGGGGTTAAGTGATATCTCATTGTGGTTTTGATTTGTATTTCTCTGATGATTAGTGACAGTGAGCATTTTTTCATATGTTTATTGGTCATTAGTCTATCTCCTTTTGAAAATCTTCTGTTCATGTCTTTTGCCCACTTTTTAATGGGGTGGTTTCATTTTTTCTTGCTGATTTGCTTGAGTTCTTTGTAGATTCTGGTTATTAGCCCTTTATCGGATGTATAGCACGCAAATATTTTCTCCCATTCTGTAGGTTGTCTATTTGTTCTGTTGATAACTGCTATGCAAATGTATTTTTTTTAAAGAAAATGATAGCCCATCACTCCCCTCTTCCCACTCGCCTTAAGGATGAAGCCCGAGCTCCAGCACTGCCTTCATAGGCCTCCACGATAAGGCCTCATACAACTTTCCACTCACATTCCCAAACACCACCTCTGGTCCCCAGCCCATGCCTACTTAATAAGCAACCTACATCGGCTGGGATTATTTTCCCAAATCACCAAATCTTTGCTTCTGCTGCTCTCTCTACCTCCAATACCTTTCTCCTTTATCTTATTTTCCAGCTCCCAGTCCCCACTGCTGTGTAGCCCTGCCTCCATCACGGACATGGAAAGGATCTAACTCATGTGTTACCTCTTCTGTGAGACTTTCCCTCATATTCTGTAGGCATGATTTAGATTTCGCTTAAAAGTTGTACTGAAATTTTACTCATCGAATTATACGTATCTTCAGAGCAGGCCCCTTATTTTACTAATCTTCACAACTAAATACAGTGTCTGGCACCTAGCATGGCCTCAATAAGTGTCTGTTGACTATGAGAATCACATCTGGAAAAGAGAACCTTACACTTCTAATTGCATGGAATTAGGAGCAAAGGGGTTCAGAAAACATGATGGTCCAGGGTTTTCTATATTTTATTTCCCTGAATTCTGTCCCCAGCCACCTCCTGAGCTTGACTCCAGTTGAGTATGTTTAAGAAAAAAGAATATTTCTTAGTAGACAGAAATCCCCCAGGCAGGATCTAGACATGAAAAGTTCTACTGTATGCATGATTTCCCCGAGACACTCCTGCAGGGAAAGGAGGAAGTTCGAATTTCTCTGTGGGCTGGCAAGTTTTCTGTACTTATTGGCAGGGCTCTGATAAATTTGTATCTTCCCCAGACAAAAGGCCAACCAAATGTTGGATGATTTGAAATCTGAAGAATAAACAAGAGTCATGTCTCTCAATTATACTATTTCCAAAAGCTTCCAGGAGCGGGTTGTGGGCATGCTTTCAAGTGTATGAAGTTGAGGCTTAAGAAACTACTGGAATTACACCTTAGACAGCAACACTTCCCATCTTCAAAGGGATTATATCCTGCTACTTGGCGTTCTTAAAGGTGTTTGTGATACGTCTCTTTTTATAAGAATTCTGCTTCATACATATGAAACATAGCAACATATCAGGTACAGAACTGAGACCATCTCCTTCACAAACCCCTCTTTTCAATTTGGCCATGACCACCGTCATCTTAAGTCTAGTACCCCCAACTCATTAGTTACCTAAGGTTACCTCAAAGTCATGGTAACTTCAGGTCAATAATAAGAGCTCCAATATTCCTTGGGCCTTTTCCACTGTTATCAATGTAACCTCAACAACAAGAAATAACAAACAGCCTCAACTCACTCCTAATCCTCAACCCTGGCACTGATACATTTCAGAAGAAAAAAGCCACCACGTAACAGATACCACTATCAAAGAACTGAGAGGGCAGCTGCTGAGACTTGATAAAAATGCAGCCTGTTGTAGAGAAGCTGGAGAATTGTACTTTTCCTGAGAGAATACAAGAGGTATTTACATTAACCGAAGTACTTATCGATGTACCTGCAACTTTCAATTCAAGACAGATGAGACAAAAGCAACACTAAATTGCTTCCAGAACATGTTAAAGTATGAAAGGTGAAAATACAGCAAACACCTGTTAGGTCTTGCCAACGGTTATTTCCTACATATTTTCTTATAAGTGACAGATTTAAAAAAAAAAAAAGAAAGAAAACTTCTGAAGATAAATGCAGAATGTGGACACCAAAGCAAGTGTTCATTTGTGTAGCTTTGATGTATGCCTGGGAAGAGAGCAACCTTGTGAGAATGTAACAGAAAAACAACTGTTTCCTACAGCCAATATAATTACAATAAACCCTGGAGAAGTTAGCTTAATATAATTCCGAATAAAATGCCAAAGGGGCATCTTCAAATCACGACATAGTTCAGAGACTAACATAAGCAACGTTCAGGTACCAACCACCCAGATTTAACACACATTAACATTTTATCATATTTGCTTAAAACCTTTTCTCTTTAAAGAAATAAGATGGTACAGATACAGTTAAACCCTCCCTCTCTTACTCCCTTTCCAAATCCTCCCCGTCTTATTCCCTTTCCCCTCTCCCCAGAGGTAACCACTATCACAGAATTGATTGTATCCATCCAAGGTTTTATACTTTTACTACGTACATATGAATTCATAAATAACATAATTCTAAAAAGGTGTTCCTAAAGTTCAGTTAGAAGAAAAAAAATTGAATAGAAGCCAAGAACCATTTGAAAAGGAAGAATAATAAAAGATAATGTGCACCATCAGATAAAATGCACTGAATGTATAACACCTGAAAGAGTACGGTACTGGAAAAAGAACAGACGGATTGATCCATAGAATAAAATAGTTCAGAAAATGAAGCTAAAATATCTATTAAGGCAGTGTCAGATTCAGGTATCATTTCAAGTCAGAGATAGAAAAATTAGTAAACAATTATCTATCCCCAAAGAATGATAAATTTTTAAAAAAAAGACTTCAACAAACATTTCACAGAAGAGGATATACAAATGGCCGATAAACATCTTTTTAAATGCTTAGGTCCCTCAGTCATCAGGGACAAATTAAAACTACAATTGGATACTACCACATAGCCAGGAGAAGGGCCAAAATGAAAAATACACTAAACACCTAGAAGTAAACCTGTACAACCACCTGGAAAAACTATTAGGCAGCGTCTCCTAAGGCTGAATGCATGTACACCCTAGGACACAGTAATCCCACACCTAGATACATGCGTAATAGAGATGTGTACTCGGGTCCCCCAAAAGACAGGTACCTAACAGCCAATTTTCCTAACAGCCAAACGCTGGAAACCACCCAAAATGCCCATCAGCAGTAGAATGGGTAAACAGAGAAAGTGTTTCTCTCTTGATCTGGGTGCTGTTTACATGGTGTGTTCACTCCGGGAAAATTCATCAAGCTGCTCATTTATATTATGTGTACTTTTCTATCTGTGTGTTTTACTTCAATTACAAAGTTAAAAAAAAAAAAGAGGTGAGGTTTTCAGCTATCATATTTTCTTTAAAAATATTTCACTAATGTTGCTAAGTGTTTTTGAAAATGAGCACTCACATAAAGCTGATGGAAATGTAAGTTGCCACGTTTCTTGGAGCTAACTTGATAAGATGTATTCTAAACACAGATTTGTTTAGAAGGCCTTTCATCACACCATTATTTCCAACTGGGAAAAAGAAACACGTAAATGTCTAATGACAGGGGATTGGTTGAGTAAATTACACAGCCATCAGATCCAAGGTGGAGAAGATGGTTTGCGACATGGAAAATGCTCCAGCGAATGCTCATCTGAACAAAGCCAAGCAACGAACACACAGAGAGAGAAAGAGACTGAAAATATACCAAAATGTTAACAGATATTATCCAAATGGTGAAATTCCGGGCCATGTTCATGTTCTTCTTTTGTGGATTTCTGAATTTCCCCATGAGCAGGTATTCCTTTTATAAAAATAAACAAAAACAAGTTTAAGACAGAGGAAAGCTGGGAATAATACGGGTAGCTCTAAGGTCTCAGGGTGCAGTGAGCAGGCTGCCTGGATGCCGGTCAAGGTAGAGGTGCCCTGCATTCCTTAGAGTCCTTAAGGTTCCGTGTTTACTGAAAATCTTTCTAAAATGCATTATTTTAATAATTGCTATATAGTAAGCCATCTCCTCTTCATTAGATGATGCAGCGTTTTCTCCAGGTGTCCCTGAGAAGGCCCCGCACCCTGGCCTCTGCTGCATCCGAATACTGCCGCCTCCCTTTCCAATAACAACGCTCCCCAGCTTCTGCCTGTAAATTCCATTCTCAAGGAATAAATGAGAAATATGGGTTACATGAGAAGTTCAGTGTTTAGGGGTCTGGTAATCAAAGTTTATTGTACCCTTGGTTTTGTTTCTTTTTTCCACTCCAAAAAGTTTAAAGCAACTAAATTAGCATCAAAGAAATTTGCAAAAGCTCTAAGTGAAGCCATGATGAAATATAACTACATAAAACCAGATGCCAAATAGAAAACTATGCAAGGACTCTGTGAAGATGTTTCAAGAGGTTTAAAAGAGGGCCATGGTCTGAGAGGAGTTAGTCACACAAAAGTCAAAATGGTCTTCCTAGCAGCCACATGCACACGCCCCAAGGAAGATGAGCACAGGAATGCCGGTTGGTAATGGGTGATACCAAGTCTAAATCAACAAATGCACATCTCAGATTTCAGAGCATCAACTGCCTGTAATTATCAGCAAATCAGTCAAAAGTGGGCAAAAATCCTTCTGGATTTGCACCTAAAACTGTTATCTATAGACTACCCTGCAGAGTACCTGAAATTGTCTTGGACTCAACAATGTGAAGGCACATTTTACCCTAAATAAAATCTTCAGTGGCGTTTAACCCTTGATGGCCCATACATGTGATTTCCACAGTTTAAAAAGAATTATGAATTTCCCTTTCTAAACTTAGATTATATCAACTCATTTCTTTCAAGCTCCTCTTATTTACATGACATCTTTCATTTTACATTCTTCTAAATTCCTGTGGAACTTGGAGTGTATGTCATAGAAACTGAACATCAAGGAGAGAGAGCTCTTTAAATCACAGGACCCAAGTCCCTCATTTTTATAGATACAGTGAAGTGCAAGCAGAATCTTCTGGATTCTTGATGTGCAGCCCCTACAAAGTTAGCTAGGTTACAACTATGTCATCACATTACATTGTATGTGAAAAAGACTCAGTTTTATGTTTCCTAATCACTGGGAGGCTTTCTTATAGATAATCATTTCTTCAAAGAACAATTCTAATCATTCAACCAATAATTTCCCAGGGAAAGTTAGAGCTTCAAAAACCTATCTGTAGATGAGAGCCTCTGGCAAATACCACATCATAAATCTCTTCAGGAACCTACACAAAGAAGGTATAGGCCCAAGCTCATAAAAATGTTACATAAAATAATTCCAAAGGGTTCACCAATTCTCTGAAGCCTATCCAGGAACCCCTGCTGTAGAAGATGGTTCATTTCTTTTAGGTCCCATGTTGGGCTTGAGGGAGTTGCCACTGTGGTCAGTGGTGTTTGTTTATAGAGGCAGGAGGTGAGCTTTCCTAGAGCTTGAAAACTGACATTACCTTCATGAGACAGAGTTTCTACAAAAATGGTAAGTCTTGGGCCAGGCGCGGTGGCTCATGTCTGTAATCTTAGCACTCAGGGAGGCTAAAGTGGGAGGATAACTTGAGCTCATGCATTCAAGACCAGCCTGAGCAAGAGTAAGACCCCATCGCTACTAAAAATAGAAAAATCAGCCAGGCATGATGGTGCATACCTGCAGTCCCAGCTACTCGGCAGGCTGAGGCAGGAGGATTGCTTAAGTTCAGGAGTTCAAAACAGTGTGAGCAAAAGAGAGACCCCCTCTCTACTAAAAACAGAAAAATTAGCCGGGCATGGTGGTGCATGCCTGTAGTCCCAGCCACTCAGCAGGGTGAGGCAGGAGGATTGCTTGAGCCCAGGAGTTTGAGATTGCAGTGAGCTATGATTGATACCACTACACTCTACCCAGGCAACAGAGTGAGACTCTGTTTCAAAAAATAAAACAAAATTAAATAAAATAATAAAAATTTAACTCTTCTCCTTTTTTTAAAGCACATATAATCTCTCACTTCTATTCTAAAATGAAAGCATCCCCACCAAGTTAAAATAAAGTATAAAATTATACTAGCATTTGTTAGATTTGTACTTGTATTATTAATATGCCCAAGTATTATGAAGTTTCCATATTTAATACTTACTTTCTCCCTGTCACCAACTCATCCCCAGCAGTTTGAATGCCATAGATCTAGTCTAGAATAGTGACCAAGCAATATTTTATAGTCTGGCCGCAGCTAATATAACCACTTCTTTATTAGGAAAGGGTTTTTCTTCTCTACACCTCATTCCCAACCCAGAACATTTTGAAAACACAGTAAACAAAAAGAAAATTTTTTAATTTTACAGTTTTTTTCCAAAAAAAAAGGAAAGTGATAAGAGATTTGCAAACGATCTTCTGATCGTTCCTTACAATCTATTGTTGTTGAAGAGAGTCAAAATATAGATACTCTGCAGGTATCCATATGAAAACCTAGCAACAGGTACATATAAGACTATGTCACCCCCTTCAGTCTAAAAACCCCAAACCATGCAGGAGTACTACCCCCTGCTAAACCAACATCAGTCACCAGCAAGGACAAGCAACAACAGAAATTTTTCTCCTGTAACACTATACATTGTCACCAGCCTCTTTAATCTTTGGATTTTGCCAATAGTCAGTCAATATATATGCTGATACATGTGTATGTGAGTACACATATGGACAGATAGATATAGATATTTACAAGTATTTTTTCCAATTCATCCAGTTGTTTGGATCAAACTCATGGATGAAAATATTCTGATTTTTTTGTGAGACTGATCAAAGAAAGTGCTTTGATTTTATGTAAAAAGTTTCCCATTAAGATGGTAGCTATTTTTTCAAGCATGATTCCTTTTAATTGCAGAAAAAGAGCTGAAAGGCTTTGTCAAGGGGCACATGTTTTCTATAAATCAAAACATAAATAAATGTGAGATTATTTCACTGGGCATACATATGGTTTTTGCTAAGTAAACTCTATTTATAAAACATTGTTAGCCTACACAGGAACTGCTGTCAACATTTATAGGAAAGGAACTTTTCTACTGCTCTGAAACTTGCCAGGATTTGAAAACAAGCCTAGAAACATTAGTTTTTCAGGACAGATTTGATTTAAATTTAATGTGAAATGGACCACTGTGTGTTTTCTAGTTTTTAAAGGCTTGGAAGAAATCTTCAATTGAATATTAGATTCATATTTTACCATAAAATATTTACAATGCTAGAAGTTTCATTATTTTAACCATGTGATTATTCTATTCTTTCTACAAGTTCTCTTTTGGCTACAGGAAAGGGTCTCAGATTAGTTTTCTTATCATTGCCAATAGAACAAAAAATATTCCATGAAAGGGGAGTCTTTGACATCCATTCAAGATTAGTATTCATAATTGCCACACCATCTTCTCCCAAAAGCTCATTTGCATGATGTGTTCTCTTTATATACTCACCCTAGACTATAAACAGATTTATCAGTCCTACTCAGAGAGCAGTCCTCAAAGTAAGTTTTCTGGGAAAGGAGTTAGCTACAAGCAAGCTCAAAGCAAGAGTCCTTGACAACCAACAGCAAACCATAGAAGGTAACAATAATAATAATAACTTACTTTCTCCATTTTCCATTCAATGTTTCTTTCTGGGGCTGCAGTGCCTTCCAAAACAGAATTTTTTCCAATTCCAATGCTTTTGCGATTAATATCTACTCAAGGTGGATCTAAGCCAATGGTTACAGTATAGTCTTCAGCAGCTCCAGAAAGAGATCTCTAGTTCTCTTGTTTTTTTATTTCCTTTCAAGCTGCATCTTCTCCAGTTGTAAGATTTGTCATCTCTTGGCAAGAAAGGCGTTTGTTTTTATTTTTAATAATAAATATGCACGCAGAAATGAGTCATCGTCTTTGAACGGCAAGGGGAAAATGTTAGATAGTTCCAAAAAAATAGCTCCAAGGATTTTAAAATCTGCATATGAAACACCTAAATTTCCACGTTAAGAAAACATTTAACTATATTTAAGGATTACCTAATATGTAATTATCTGCTTATGATTAAACTGCTTTGGAAACAATGTAAAATGTCTTTACTACCAAATATTTGTCCCAATTTATATGTAGAATTCCAATACTTAACCCAATTTATACAGAGAATTCCATTTCTTTGCAGTCTATTACAAAAGTGGAAAGTGGTATATAAAATGCAACCATGGTTCCAATAAGCCTTACAACAGTCATAGATAGATCAAGAAGAAAAACAAAGTATTTCCTGTATCATTCATTTTTGTAATTTTGCTGATTAAGGGCTGGCTTCCCTAATGGTAGACACTAATGATTTTGAAATTATAAGGAAAGGCTGAATTCTCCAGAACTTCTGCTCCTAATCAATCACCAGAGATCAGTGACATCATTAGCGCCTTTGATCACTGCTCCTCTTTCAAGCTCTGAGGGGACTGGATTGATCCTTGCTAGCTCACAGAATGGAGAAACACCTAGGAATACAATTCACCGTGAAACATGAGAAGCCATCAGCATCTCTTCCCCTCCTTCAAGAGGAACACAGAGCACATTCCAGAGCGGCCCAACACCAAACAATAGAGCCACCTCATTAAATCCAACCTAATTCCCTTCCCATCTTACTAGGATTCCCAAAGCGCTTTAAGAGAGGAAGGGATGATAAGCTACTTTTCTTTCAAAGAGCCTAGGTTATGAACCCTTCAGCTTGGTCTTCCTTACCCAACATACCTACAGGGGACAACCCCCAAATCCCTTCACCATGGCAGCAGGGAGAGCGTCTGTGGATTTTTTTTACATTTGCCCCATTACAAAGCACTTAAACAATGGAGAACTTCTCCTTCTATTTCTGAATTTTACTTAATGAAACAAGGAATATTTTTAAAATAAATTGTACTTTTTTTTTTTAATTTCACTTAATAAACTGCTAGTTACTCTACAGTAGGCAAAAAGAAAGTCCTTGGTTGTACTGTTGGCTTGTACAATTTCAAGATACTTGGGTTGCAATCATTTTGGGAATGAAAACTTTTAATTGCCCTTTACGACTTTTGTTCCATTGTTGTTTTTTTCCCCTCCTTGTAAGACCAGTCTAATTGCGCTTCATGAACAGTGGTGGAATGTAGTTTATTATCTTCCTCATCAGGTGATCAATGATTTCATTAATAAGACAGATAACAAAACTGTCATATCATCGACACTGTTATGAAAGATGATCCTGGCTTCCCGCTCCATTTTCCAAGGTCTGGGGTTCTCTGTGGCAGCTCTGAGTCCATTCAATATTTTCCACAGACAGAGAAAAGTGAAAATCCATTTTGAAACCAATTTCAATTAGGATCCAGAAGCTGTTATCACAGGTGTCGCAGAATGGGCCCGTAAGTGGAAATGTCGCCTATCCATTCTGAAATGAAACCTTATCAGGGGCTACAAAGATGGCTGGGGACAGCCTATCTGTAAATTACTTTTCGTCCTGTGTTAACTCAACCTTAGTTCTGTCATATGGAATTCTTTCCATCCACTAGTAATAATCTAATGACTAACTAGACACAGCACCCAAACGGCTTTCAGGCAGGCAGGGCTGTCCCCTTAAACATGGGTACAAATGCAAACACACTCGGGCCTGCAGGCAAGCAAAGGGACAGGCATGCTTTAAATGATAGAACTAAAAGTTTATTATGGGAAATAAAAGAAGCCCGTCTCCACCCATTGCATTCCTGGTGATTTTTCAATTGCAAACTCCAAGGCCCCGTTATTTCATTAATGCAGCACCCAAGTCGTGAGGCTTTTCTCTCTCACATCTTTCAGTCTCCTTTTAGCAAATTATCCCATGACGGCGGATTTATTCAGTCAACGACCTCGGACTTTGAGAGGCAACAAAAGAATCAAGAGACTTTCTGGTCCACCTGCCTGGCGAATGATGAGGCAGGAAAAGTCTCCCCCAGAGAAACCAATCAAACCATTGTGTGGCACAGTCAGACCTTTTCAACTGTCAAGCCAGAGAGCAGGGAAAGAGATGAAAGAACGTGGGATGAAGCTACCATTTACGGAACCATGTGGGAATGGTCTCCTAAGATTTAATAATTGGGATGGAACTCAACTTTCTACAACTAAAGGGGAAAAAAAAAGAAAGAACGGAAGAAAGAGACCAAGAAGAGGAAAGACTCAAAGAAAGCGAGGGAAAAAAAGAAGGAAGCAATAAAATAGCAGCCTAAGCTGTACTAGGAATAACTTTTATATAAAAATTCCCCTGCCTGAGGTGAAGTCCTATCTATATAAGCAACGGAGAAAGGGGAAAGATTCTGCCAAAAAGAAGGGGGGGAAAAAGACGGGGAGAAAAAAAGAAAGAAAAATTCTTAAAGCCTTTGACATATTTTCTCTGGTTGCAGCTGCATGAAATGTTCAGATTCTACTTTTCTCATGCAATTAATGTAGAGTAACAAAAATAAACAACAAAAAGCCCTTATTAATATGGTTGCCTTACAGTTTTAATTACAAAAGGGAATTTTAAGTTGGCCTAAAATGTACATTTGATGGGACACTCAAAAAAGATTGAAACTGGCAGAGGCACTGGCTTGTATGGTTTTGAGCAGTTTTCAAAAACATTTCAGGTCTACTATAAATTCAATATGAGATATTTAAATAGAAAAGAAAAACTTAAAAGCAAGTGTTGCTAACAGGACCTGAAAAATCACGGATTTGTTTAAAAACATGAAGTAAACACAGTGTCAGGCAGCTACTGAGGTCCCTACGCTTTCTGTTATTACTGGTGACTCTACTATTACCGGTAACGGTATGCATTACTGAGCTGCGTGTAAAGCACACTTATTTGTCAATATTTGGTGGGGGATGCTGGAAGTATTCTGTGTCTCAATGCTGATGGTGGCTATACGACCTTACGAATTTGTCAAAACTCACAGCACTGCACTTCACAGAGCGTGAATTTTACTGTATGTAAATTTCATAAATAAATATAAACTAAAGCAGATGTATTTGGAAACATTTCCATGTAAACAAGATAACAGGAAGTTTACTGCTTTTACCATCGCCCTGTCTCCCACAGGCTGCCTGGAAAAGCAAGCCCTCCCCCAACCGTGGGGGTCAGAGAGGTAAATGGTGGGAGGCCACCAGCCACCTCCCCAGAGGGAGCTTTTCCTCCCACAATCACCGTTTTGCCCATGAGCGTCCACTATTTAGTGGTTCTTTCTGATTCTCACCAGCTTGTTTCTGAAAATTTGAAATACCCACACCACTTGGTCACAAGTAATCAACAGCAACCCAGAAACATTCCACAAGGAAAACCCATCAGGCTGTGGCTTTTTTTTGCTCCCAAGTTTGGAAAACTGTGGCAAAATGGGAGTGGTATTTATCTCTGATTTATCTGAACACACAGGAATTGTTCTTTGAGAGGAAAAAATCCAATAGCTATACATAAGAGAAAAAAAAACTCTTGCCCTTAGGGAAACACCTTAGTACAAAATTAGTGATTTCATCCAGTAATTTCAATGAGCCCTTTTGAATGAGAAGTAGATCCTAAAAGCATTTGATTTGTTAAATCCCAACTTGTGCCAGTCTCAGGACCAATGATTTGAGTACTATTCCCTGATCCCAGCTCCTAACTAGCCTGTTAAGCTACAAACTGTTGACCAACCACATGTAAGGATTTCCTGTTAGTCAATACCTTCTAATTCTATCAGATTAGAGCTGAACCATCTGTAGATTACTAACAAACAATATTGAAAAGAGTATGATGAAATGTATTGATGAATTAAATCCTGGCAAATTATATCCAAAAGAGTCTATTACTATTACTAACAATAGCTAACATGTTTGGGTACTCATTGCGCCAGAGTCAGAGAGGTTAAGTATTTAGCCCAAGATCACACAGCAATTACATGAAAGGACTAGGGTTCAAACCCTAGCTTCTCGCTGCACAGCACTACACAATGGCTCTGTTACACACGCCCTGCCCACTGTCCCACAGCATTGGCACGCACGTGTCGTACTTCACTGGCTTAGTCCATATCTGCTGAGGCCCTCTCAGCACAAAACACTACACTGGGGTTGGGGGGAGGTTAAAAAAAAAAAAAAAACAGGTGGTACTCTCAAGAAGTTTAACTAAAATATAAAAAATAAATGTTATGGAGGAGGAGAAGGGATAATAAGGAAGAGCATGTGGAATTTTTAGGGCAGTGAAAATATTCCATAGAGTTCTGTAGTGGTAGATACGTAACATTTATGCATTTGTCAAAACCCATAAAACCTACAACACAGAGAGTGAACCCCACCTCAGCTGTGGACCTCAGTTAATAACAGTGCGTCAATATCAATTCTTCAACTGTAACAAATGTACCACCCTAGTGCAAGATGTTCATAACAGGAGAACTTGGGTGGGGGGGCAAGGAGAAGGGTAGATGGGAACTCTCTGTACTTTCTGCTCAATTTTCCTATAAACCTGTAACTGCTCAAAACTCCAAAGTCTGTTTATTAAAATAGTAATAATAAAAAGACAAAATACAAAACAATTCTCAAACGGTACTAAATAATCCTCAAAAGGACACAAGATCATACAGGGAGAGAAAGAGACTGAGGACATACTCACATTTGCGAAGAATTTAAACAGACATCATGTTAGCAAAATACTAGTTCTATGGAGGAACATAAACAAAGGCAAAGAGCCCTTCCATTTGGCTACAGCCCTGGTCACAGAATGGGACGCTAGAGCTTATCAGATTGCAATGTCAGACTGGGGTTAGATTTTAGAAGATATCTACATATTAAGTTAAAGACTGTGAGCTTTATTCTACAGGTAGCCAGGAGTCACTGAAGATTCTAGAGCAGGGGTGTGGCATAAGCAGAACTGTACTAAGATTAATTTGGCGGGAGCAAGTCCCACACACAGAAGAGTAGAGACCAAAGGCAAGGTGATTGGACAGAAGGACATTTTAATTGTCCAGGCATGCGGTGGTGAGGGTTTAAACAGCACAGTGCATTAGGGTGGCCTGAAGGGACAACATATGGGTGAATAATTACAGACGAAAATCTAGCAGGACCTCAAAGCTGGTAGGACACAGGAAGCAAGAGGGTGGAAGGGTCAAAGGTGATGGTGCAGTTTCAAGCCTGGGTGACCACAGGAAAGGTGATCTACTTAGCCAAAATAAAGAATACGGTGGTAACCAAAGTTTGGAGCCCGGGAAAATCAGGGCTCCTATGAGAATCAGATTATTCATCATCAGTTAGTCAGTTTACAAACAGGAAAGCTCTTTTAAAAGAATAAAATCTAACTCTAATACAACACAAACTACCCTACAAATGGGTATCATAACCTGAAAGGAAATAGCTCACCCCCAAAAAAGAATCAAGAAAAGGGATACGCACATGCTGTTTCTAATGTAATAATCTATGTTTAGCACAACATACGTTTTCAAGGTTAAAGAGATCAAAACAAATTTTCTTAAAATTATCTTCCCTATGTTCTGATTTGAGAAGGCAAAAACTTTGCTTTGTTTAATGTATCCTTTCTTAAGATGTGCAAACTTGGTCACTATGGGATTTACGGAACATCTTGAACTATTTTTCAGACATCTAAATCCAGCAAATTCACCATTACTTTAGCAAGCATATTTCCCTTAATTTGAAAACCTATGTGTATTTTCAAGAAAACACATGCTTTTGTTTGGGATTTGTAACATTTAACTCATCAACATGTTTTACCCTAATAGCAATGGCTAACGTTTGCAGAGCTCTTACTATACGTTTATGGCACGGTACAGGCATTGCCTCACTTAATCCTCCCAGAGAACCTGTGAAGTCAGTCTAATTACCGTGTTGCTAAACAGATGAGGAAACTGAGACGTTGAGAAGTTAATCTGTCCACACTCACACAGCTCGCCCTTTGAGTGGCCAGAACTCAACCCAAGCTTTCAGATTCCAAAACCTGTGTGTGCTCTGAACCAACATCCATTTTATCTGAACGTCCTGTCCGCCCATCTGTCACATTCCAAGACAAAGGACAAGGCAAAGAAAAAGGGTTGGACCTCTAAAGAGACAAGAAACTGAAACTCACAACCGGCCATCTATATGGTGTGAACTGCCTGCCCATTTTCAACCAGAATTGGGCACATTTACCACAAAAAAGGTCCAGGAGACCAGAACTCATAGTGAAGAACAGCCATGAATTTCAAACTTCCACTGAAAAGCAAAAAAGCCATCTCACTCCCGGCCAGGAGTCCAACAGACATCATGCAACGGACTGTTAAAAAGCAACTCACAAGTCTAGGAAGTAACCAAAAGTTAAAAAAAAAAAAAAAAAAAAAAAAGGACATCCCCTTAGGTGTTTGTAGACCACAACACTTTCCCCTCACAAACCTTGAAGAAATTTCTTTTTCAAGCAGACAATCAAGTTCTTTTTGAAAGAATCAAAGTGAACAGGGAACTTCCTCTCCATTATTAATCTATCAACTTTGGTATCACATCGCATCACCATTAGGATAATAATTTCTGCTTTCTATCACCTAGGGTATGTTCCCAACAACTAGCAGATCCGATAAAAGATCCCCAAGACCATGGCCTACATACGTTTATCATTAGTTTCTTTCTTTACTAAAGCGGAGTAGAAGATTAACAAGAACTATCAGATTACTCCTTTTAAAAAAATCGTGGGCTAAAAATGAGGCAAACACTTCAGATTAAAAAGTCAGTATTTGCAAGTCATTGAAGAAAATTTTATAGGAAAATGAGAATGTGTAAAACATTGGAAGATCTAGATTTAAAGACTCTTATTATTTAGAAAACAAGACGCATTAAGCTTAGGGAGTAATGAATCCATATCAGAAACAAACTGCTTATTAAGGCATTTTACTTATAGCCTTGGAACAGTAACAGACATAGACATTTTTAAGTTAACAATGACACCTAATACCTGAATACATATTTTATATGTGAAAGCCACCATGTCAGATGCTAAAAATGATCACTTATACCAAAATTGAACTTAAATAACACAGAAAACTAAATGTCATCTCCTTTGTCATTTACATATCAAAAATGACACTAAAGTTTAATATCAAACTACGGACGCATGAAACTATGGGTACACTGTAGTTCCTGCATAAAGACTACTGAAGGCTTTAAATGTTGGTCTAGGTTCTATATAGGTTTTTTAACCTATAAGTCTAAAAAACCAAATGTGGCTTGTCATTTTTTCCATACAAAAGCTAAAACATAGTTTTTCACTTGTGTTGTTGTAAATTTCAGTGTTAAGTGGCAAATGCTTATTTAAAATGCTATTCAAGGTTTCTGAACCATACCTTTGGGTTGTGCGCATGTGTGTGTTTAAACAAAACTCTATATGAATGTTATTCTAGGAGCAGCTACTCCGCTGAGGAAAGCACAAAAACAGATGTGTAAGGACATGCAGTGGAATGTGCGCGGTTTGGCTGGGAAGACACAATCAAGAATAAATTGCACCACAGAATGGCTGGAAAAGTTAATTAAGTCAACTTAACCAATAACTTAGCCAGTAACAAAACTTTTTTGTTCGTTCCTTTGATTTTAATCATGAAATGGTGGATGGGAGAGAAAATGCATATATACATTCACTAGGTTCCTGAGACTGAACTCATTTTTCACTGTTCAGCTAGGAATGGATGAATTTCAGAGCCTATTTCAAAGCATAAGAAACCCCTGCCGAAATAGTAACAATCAGTACTACCTGTTATAGCATCTAAATGATTCTATTTTACTTTTTGTGAATAGCCTCAGTGTAGTTATCCAAGCATTTCCAAAATATTCATAGAGAAAAAGAGAAAACACAGGAAGAGACACAAATGGACAGAGTGACAGACAGACAGACGGAAGGACAGAGGGCCATGGAGATGGTGGCTACCAGCCAGCACACACATGGAGCCCCAATCTTGGGAAGCCTGCACCCCACAAGCTCTACACCCAAACAGGGCTCAGGACCAAAGCCCACACCTGGTCTGTGTGCCCAGGGCCGAGTGCAGTGGGAGAGAGACAAGGTAGGAGCCTACAGAACCAAGAGGCTCCGCAGCTCCAGCAGTCCACACCTCTCAGCCTACCCCCTGGGCTGTGAAGAGGCTCTAGACTAGTTAGAGAAAAACCGTAGAGTACTCTGTAAAAAAGAGCATTGTAACGAATATTCACATAAATGAAGAAAAAGATTTATTTTCCTTTCTTTTGCTTTTTCCTGTCTGAAATTTGTTTGCTTGTTTTCCTGGAATCTACCAGTCAGGCTGCAATCCACGTTTAAAAACATCACTTACATTTTTCTTGTATTTGATTGGATCTTTACGTTGTCCCAAAATAAAAAGCAGTAAATCCCTGAGAAGAAACAGAAACGCTAAAAAAAATAGTCAGAGCTTGCAGGGTCTCTAAGACAGAGGTCATTCAGGCATGTGCCCCGCAAACTTGACTAAGGAGTGCCTGACCCCAAACAGGACAGGATTTATACACGTTTAGGAGGAATGTAGGCTTCAAGGGCACAGGCCGATCAGGGCAGGAAGCCAGTGTGGGATGGGGTTGAGGAAACAGATGTGTCATTAATTCAAACTATAAGACTAACTTTTGTAAATCACAACTGTTTCTTCTCTGACTAATTTTCTTTCGTGGCTTCCTGGCTGCCATGAGGCTGGCCAGGTTAATTCTGCTCCCAGTCACCCTCAACAGGTTCACGAAGGAAACCTAAAGTCAAACAGTGGCTCAAGACAAGCGCAGCAGCAGAAAACCTCCTGAGCTCGTGTCCAGGAGTGGGAGTGGCAGAAGCAGCAGGATCTTCGTAAGAAGGATGCACTGTGGTCCCCTCTGCTGAGATTCACCAACAGGACAGCACTTCTGCAGGCTCCACACCGTGCAGCAGCATCTTCCACCCACCTGCGCTCGTTCTCACCTGTTCTCACACTCACACACACTACAAAGATAACCAAAAGTTGATGTTTCCTGAAGCGTCAAATGCAGAAAGTGTTTATTTCTACAAAATTACTATTAAAATGACCAAATAACCAACACTGCATGTACTGATTTTATTTCTGAAATAAGTTTGCTTAATTTTTACAAATTCCAGAAAAAAGAAACAAGGGTAACAGGTTTTTAAGGAGAAATATGCCTTCTACAACCACAGTGGGAGAATAATGCAAATATTCTGGCTCAATTAAAACAAACTCCAGTCCTGACTTTAAATACCACCAATAAAGGGAGAAATATAGACATATTTTCACATATATGTAAATTCATTATTTTAACACAGACATAAATATACCTCCCTAAGGATCAATTCAAAACTGGACGCATTAGCCAGTGGGTTTAACAGCCAGCTCCTTCTATCCCCTGCACAGCCAGCAATGCACGCACAGAGCAGGCTCTCTCAGCAGACACAGTCATACCTAGGCAGCAGTGGCCAGCCTCTTCAGGAACATCTGCCCTTAGAGGCTAAGGTTCTGTGATGCAGTTACCTTCCAAAGCAGATTCTGACTCTCAGATGTAAAAAGTTATAAGTCAATCTAGCAAAATCATTCTTGGAATAAGGAAAATATAAGCCCACAGGACGAAAGTAGCAGGTTGGTGTGTAACCAGTGTTGCACACTCATGCAAATCAGTGTGCCCAGATAGGCAGTGTTCAGGAACTAGGAGGATGGGCCAGCCCACTCTTCCCAAAGGCACATGGAAAAGTAGAGTGAAATTCATGGAGGCCAGGAATGGCTACGAAATCTACAAAAAGCAAAGGCATTATGGCCCACAACAGAGGAAAAGTGGGGACAGAGAGTGAAGGTTACCATTAACCTCAGTCTGATTTTACCCGGGGGTGGGGTGGGGGTTCTGGAATTTATTTTCAATGCTCCATGCTTGAACTGAAATGCTTCTCAACACTTTGCTCAAATTTTTAAATACAGCACATAGACACGGTGGTTCTAGTTTATCTCTGAATACAATTAAGTAAATTCATAAGCCAATAACAAAACTTGCATCTCACATACAAATGTTACCTTGAGGTTCAACCATTAACACATTTTAAAATCCTTTTTAGAGTAGACTATTTAAAATTGGGGGGTGAGAGGAGATCCTGTCACTAATTTTTTTTAAGTTAAAAAATTATTTAATTTTTGCTGAGTCTCTTGTGAACTTTGGTCTTCCATTCTGATCATACATGTCACTAATTTTGACAAGACAACTTCGTGTCTTCTGTAATAACTAATTATCCCAGCTAGTGTAGACTTTCCACATGAAACACAAAGCATTTTGAACTCTCACCAGGCTCATCAAGATGATTTCCAAAATGCCAAAACAGGAACTTCCTATAATAAATAACCTATCGCATTTACATCTCAAATTAGAAAATTTGGAAGTCAACGTGTAGATGGAGTGCCAAAACAGAGATTACTGAAGGCTGCCCATTCCACGCCTTCCCCTACCCTCGTCCCATTTGCTTTCTTTAGTGTCTCCTAAAACAAACACTAATCCAGGTGCAAATGCTCAACTCACAAGGAATGCAGAGAACATAAAAATGACTGTAGGCCTGGCTGCTGGTAATCCCTGTGGCTACTCACCATTAGAAGTGGTGCTGGAGGCAACAGCTTTCTCGCTGACATCTGTTCTTGTGGAGCATTTCACTATGGAATTCTCAACTTTCTTCTTCTCAGTGGTCGTAGAGCTGTGGGACTGGGCCTCCATGACGTCTTCTCATTACTTCAGCTCCTCTCCACCAGGAATGCCTAAAGAAAACAACAGCGCCATCAACTCCAAAGAACGGTGGACAAGGAAAATCTCACTCTTAGAAGTCCATTTCCCCTGTCACCTGAGAAAAGCCTCGAGCTCTAGCAAATTCAGAAGCTGGAGGACACTTCTGCAGTTTTCTGGCAAAAATGTCTCAAACTTTAACAAGCCAGTTGAATTCTGTCTGTACCTGCGAAAGGAGACTAGAGGGAAACGTCCTTAATAATGTGGGACTTTTCCCAAATTCCTACCAGACATTTGTTATCAAAACAGTCCAAATATCTCAATTTTCAACTGTGTCTACAGTGTGAAACTCAAGTGTCACATTACCCTTTTAAGCTATATCTACAAATGTTATCTTTAGGTGGTCAACTTTAGGAAGGCGCATTTGGGCAACTTCCAAAGCAGGAGAAAGTTCTGAATTATTAATTAGATGTTTCAAAGAGCGTCTCCCAATTTCCAATACCCAAGGCCTACTCAAAGTTCTGAAGCATAGGGTAATTCAGGCCAAGCAGCCAATGAGTTCTGTCTCTCTCGTTAAGATATCTGAATTGCAATATGCCTCTTAATCCTAATTCTTTCGGGTAAACCATACTCTTTAAGCTTTCTTAAGATATAAGAATTTTTCAACTCATTTGATTTGCATCTTTAGGATAAAAGTAATAGAACATGCTCTCAATCCCACAAGGAAAAGTCAAAAGATCTCCTATAGCAAAGTCAGGGCTCACTTAGAAAATATTAAAACTGGTTGGGCGTGGTAGCTTACACCTGTAATCCTAGCACTGTGGGAGACCAAGGCAGGAGGATTGCTTGAGGTCAGGAGTTCAAGACCAATCTGAGCAACAGTGAGACCCCATCTCTACTGAAAATAGAAAAATGAGCTGGGTGAGGTGGCACATGCCTGTAGTTCCAGCTACTCAGGAGGCTGAGGCAGAAGGATCGCTTGAGCCCAGGAGTTTGAGGCTGCTGTGAGCTATGTGACACCACACCACAGCACTCTAGCCCAGGGGACAGAGCAAGACCTTGTGTCAAAAAAAAAAAAAAAAGGAAGGAAGGAAGGAAGGAAGGAAGGAAGGAACGAAGGAAGGAAGGAAGGAAGAAAATATTAAAACTCAGCTCAAAGCAAGTTCGGTACCTCTGTCTTTCCCTAGCTTCATTCATGTGATAATCGCCCTAACTCATCATTCATCAATTCTCACTCTATTTGGTTCATGTTCTTTTCTGCAGTCATGTTCTACACCAGAATACAAGAAAAAAATGAGACGTACCCTCTCTAGCATGTTTTCCTCAAGCAATCTAGATTGTAACAGCCATGGAGGGCATTTCTTAGATGGAGTCATCTGCTTATTTTTCTACATTGAGCAGATGCTGCTGTGTTCAGTCAAAACAGTGATTAATGAAATAAAATAAGCAACTGCTTAACTGACTAAAAAAGTTAAAATAACAGATGAAGTATGGTTAGTCATCTTTAACTCATATTTGCAGGCAAACTGCAAACTGATTGTACAATAAATTCCCCTTGATCTGGAATTCAAGTAACTAGTATGCTTAAGAACCAGCTGTACGGGCCTGTAGAACCAGCTCTTCCCCTAACTTCCATTGCTTTTCTGAGATTATCCAGTGTCATTCATGGTAAAACACACAAGTTATTTAAGAACAGCTTTTGTAGAATAAAAAAGAAAAAAGAAGCACTAAGTTAAATTTACATATCAATTGTAAGATCCACTCCAAACTCAGAAACACCCTTCAAAGGGCAATGGCAAAGTACAACAAGGAAGGGGCTGAGACTTCCCTTCCCAAGGCTGCCCCTGCAAACAAGTCTCAAGTGCAGGGCTACCTGGATGGCACTCCTGGAGGTGTCCAGAGGGCAACCTGTCACTGAGCCTCAGTTGTCTATCTCATCTGTCAAATGTCAGATCAGATGGTGGAATTTAACCTTTCTCTTTGGGAGGAGGGGACACATGCCCTTTAAGAATGTGCTAAAAGTTAAAGACCTTCTCCCCACAAAATACCCTTAAACACAAAAGTGCACATTTAATTTCCAAAGGATACAGACTTTGCAAGCTTTTCCAAGAATCTGGATAAAGAACCCTTAAAGGAAAAGTGGCCAACAGTCTCTTCTAGCTCTAACAATCTCAGAATGATTATTTTTTAATGCTCCCCCAAAACTGATTCAAATAGCATCTTTAAAGTCCACCACAAGAACAATTCAACGCAATACGTCACTGTTTCTCAGGGTGGTACAAGAAGCATTTGTATCAGGGTTGCTACAGTGCTTGGTAAACATTCAGATTCCTGGGTCTAATCCCTGAAGCAGTGCATTTGCCTGGGAGGGTGGCACCCAGGAATCATTATTTTAACAAGCACTACTACTAACTCTCTAAAGCTTTCGAACTGTTCTACAGGTTTATGTTTGCTCACTGCCCTATACCCAGTGCAATGGGTACTCAATGAAGTACAACCAGAGTACTGAATTCCAGCAGCCTACACAGACCTATCCCAGCACGGATAACGATAATAATGAACCCTCCTTCGTCTGGAAAAGACTATGCTAAATGTCCATCTCCTCTCTCCAGACCGCAAGCTCCATGAGAACAAGGCTTCTACCCTCCCAGCACCTATTACACCTAAGCATGTTTACTTAGTAAATAAATGATCGCATCAATGACCCTGTGACTTACATGATTCTGCAGTGTCTTGAATTTCAATCACCATTATTTCAATCACCATTGGTTTAGCTATATACATTTTCTGTTATATTCAGTGTTTCTTTGAAAACTGGCAAATTATACAAAAACTAAAAACCTTACCAGGAATATTTAATTAATCAGAACACTCTGTTCTTCACCGTTTGGGATAAACAGGCATTTATTATGTTATAATTGTTCCCTTCAAAACACACATACAATTTTACTGGTTGAATTTGGGTAAAGAATCTACTTAGGTTAAAACTGCACGCTTAAACACGCAATGGACCAGAAAACACCATTAAAAGATGAGATTCCTAGTAAGAACTAAATTCCTTCCTTAGTAGAGGGAGCTAGCTAATTAACAGGAGTCAAGAGACAAGTCCCCAAAATTCCTTGACAAACTGGGTTTTTGTGGAGTTGTTGGTTTTCCCCCCCAAGGCAACGGACTTCATTTTAACAAAGCAATAAAACCTTTCCAATACTCATCACTGCAGAGGCTCATGTGAGAAGAGGTAAAGCTCCAGGCACTGAATGAAATCACACTAATTAATGGTCTTAGAGAATACTAATTCCTACCCCCGTCTGAAATGGATTTTTAAAAAATAGGCCCTTGGTCACTCAAGAATCTACCCTCTTCTTCTATTTTGACAACTTATTTTTGGATCTCATTAGTTAGTAACTAATTATTTAAAAGTGTGGTTTATGCTTGGAACCAGGCTATAAAGATGGCACCTTGCCAAGGCAGACATCTGCTTCCTGTACATTCCTATAAATTATATCAGCTTATTTTACAACTTTGTCCCTGTCAGTCATAAAAGAGAAAGTTTTAACATTCTAGACGCCCACACCTCATCAAACTGTGCATGAAGAGTCAGTGAGCAGAAATGGGTGGCTGCTTGTAGTTGTGGTGGCGGATTTTTCATAGAATAGTAAGGGCGGTTTGGGAACTCCTTCTGAATCCATGCATTAAAGCAGTAGGAACAGCAGAAATTCCTGATGATCCTGAAACATAACTGGGGCAGTGGCTCCACAGCACTCTTTAAAACCTAACTTATTTAGAACTTAAGCATTAACGGAAAATTTTAAGTTCTGCTTCGCTTCAAAGACTTTTCTCTGAGGAAAACATGCCACTGTTTTTCAGATGTGAATGAAATGAGACTCCCCCCCATATAGTTTCTTTGCTTACAACTCCATACTGTTCTCCTTCAATCCCTTTCACTACCGAAACATTACATGCAAGATTTGCTGGCATGCCCCTTGACTTTTCATGCTTAAGGGGAAAAAAAATGTTTGTAGCTGACGTCTGAGCCCCAGCAGCTTGAGTGTATGAAGGGAAAGAAAAAAAAAAAACTGCAACCAACGAAAACTGTTCTAATAGCATATGCCTCCTAGAGCTTGAAGTTTCATAGGTAAAAGGAGGGATAAACATTCCTTCCTGAAAGCAAACAGTCAAGGCTTTTTCCCATTCAACTATCCCTGAACCCTTTGTAATTTCCCTGAGGCCTAAACCCAGGGCACCATTAATTCCAGACCCTATTTTAAATCTAATCCCTCTCCCACTAGCAACCTGCCTGCAGGTGGATCTTTTCTTTCTAAATTATAAATCTGAACCTGCCTCAGCCTCCTACAAAACAAGGCATTTAAAGCTTCTCGGAGCCATTGACCTGGTGATGCTGGAGTGCACGTTCGCATTTGAAAGTGCGCAAGAGAGGGACCTGCGTAACACACAACACTTGGCACACAAAAAGCCTGGACGTCCCCTTTACAGTCGTCACTTAGAGCTGCAAGGGGGAGGGAGTTAGCCCAAAACAGAAACTTGCGCTGTTACAAAGTCTCCATTGATTATGCTAATTGTTTTGATCAGGTTGGATGGTGATGGCCAATTTTGTTTGAAAGCTCTCTCTGCGCTTTCCTGTCGGGTTCCCTTCAGGTTCTGGTCCTCTCAGACGGTGGCAATGGATGTTTTTCACCACTTTTCCCTGCGCAGAGCCCCAGCTCCGGGTCTCCTCGGCGGCGGCGGCGCGGAGGGTTCATTAGCGAGCGCGCGGGGCCCGCGCAGCGCCGTCTGCAGCGCGGTGTCGCCGCATCCATCATCATTACATCAGCGCGGGGCAGTCCGCGGGGCGAGCTCCCGGCCGGCGCGCCCCAATCAGTGCGCCAGCAAACCGAGCAGGCTGAATTCCTCCGACAAGGCTGCGTTGTCTGGGGACAAAACGGGTGCTCCCAGGCCCCACTTGGATCCGAGCATTGCTGCCGCGGCCCTTCGGAAGACAATGCACCTCCGCCAGCCAGGCCGCGGGAGCGGGAAAAGCACCCCGGGGCGGGGGGGTTTGAAGGAGTCTCCAGCGCCCGCGGAGCTGGGCAGTTTCCCCTCCAGCGCAGAGAAGCGGCCCTACGGATCCCCATCAGAACGGTCACCTTGCTCCTCTGGAATATTCACGGGTATCTGCAAACTCTCTCTACAGTTAGCCCAGGGAAATTTGCAAAAAACACTTGCAGGGGACGGCCCTGAATGCATTCACACAGCTGTTTAAACCAGATGAATTCAGGGAGGTGCAGCTTTCCAGGTACTTTGCAATGCAACACCCTGTGTGTCGCACTATAATAAAACATTGGGGAACACTTGAAAAGTCTTCAGGAAACCAATGGGTGTGTGCTTCACTCACAGTGCTTCTAACCCACCTCACCGTCTATTAACCTGGCCCTCAAATGTGTTTTTCTTCATTAGTTGCCATAAATATATCCAGGTGCTGTGAATGGTTAAGGCACAGACACATTGCCTCATTGTCTCTTAGAGAGGCCCTTAGTGGAGTCCCAAAGTTGTACCTTAATCACCAGAGGCTTTATGTAATCAATAAAGAGCATGAAAAATCACAATTCTGGGTACATGTACAAAAAAAATCAGCCTTTCCCCTTGCAGGTCTCCACAGTGAAACCTCCCACCTCCATGCAAGCAGGATTCCGTTGTTATTTAAACACTTAAATTTTTAAAAAGAAAGCACCAATGCTACAGCCAACGTTTAAGGTGTTCCGAACCTGAATGAAAGGACTTTCCAATTTGGGGGGAAGTGAAGCAGCAGTTATAAGCAGATAGTGCATCCTTTCTGAACAGGAGTCTTCATTTTTTTGCCCTAATCCAGTTGATTTATTTTTAAGTTGTCTGAACTTGGGCAATAGTTAACTCTGATTTTTTTTTTTTCTTAATGCATTTAAAGATTTAAAACAACTAAGTTAAAAGTCTGATTAATGATAACTGATCAGTTTCTGGTAGGCTAAAACAGCTACTGGCAGTGAGAGATCAGAAACAGAAGACATTCCAGTAGGCAAGGCAACGCTATTAACACCACCATGATTAGGCCTTAGGTGAGAAGTTACTCTGTGTAGCTTTGGGGAACCATTGCTCTAATGGAAGAAGGCTTTCTTCCCTAGAAATTACATTTGTTTACACCTGCCTGTATATTGATAAGCTCAACGATCTCCCTGATGTGCTAATGTTTTAAATACCCAGAAGAAACCAGCCTGTGTAAGGATTTCTGAGACAGCCTTCCTTGTATAACTGAAGAGTGACATTTCTCTCCACTTTTATAACTAGTAGATCAGCTGCTACTTCAAGATGCTACTCTGGGAGCAACAGTTTACATAAAGTTCCTATTAAAGATTTACCTTACTGTACCTATTAAATAACTAATTTCCTAAAAACAAACAAAACATCCTTTAGAAAGACCAATTTTTTTTTTTTTTTACAAAATCAAGAAGGACAAATTAATGTTGATTTTAACTTTTTGATCAGTTCTAGAAGTGAGAAATAGTCTTCAGTTTCAATGAGCAAAATGTAGGGAATTTAAAACATTTCAGTAGATTTCATGTAATCATACACTCTAGAGAAGCTTTTATAGGTTTGTAATGTGGTTGACACTTCCTTGTGTTCGAAATATCTTTCTCAATGTAAAATCAATTAGATATGCATAACCTCTGTAATACACCAAGAGTTCCCAAGATTTCTAAGGCTTTCTCTCCCTTCCCTGTCAGTATTGCTTTACTTTTTCTGCAAGAAAAGAAGCCCAATTTCATAAGTTCTTGATGAAATCTTCATAAATTTTTAACTATAGTATTTTTTTCAAGTACAGTTATTTTACCTTTATATATGATTTTTTTTCATAATCAGGAAAGCCTAAAGCCTTAACTGCAAATAACAAAGCTGCTATCTGCCCAAGTTGCCATTGGTAGCCCAGAGGGTTCCCCAAATCTGCCTCCTATTGTTTTCAGTCTTTCTTTCCTACATTTCTGATGCTCCTAATCTCAGATAAGCAGTATTCATGACACACATACCAAATTGGAATTACTCTAAAGGGAACTGAATTACTCTAAGGGGAAAGAATTGCCTGGCTATGGATTAAGTGAATTTGGTTTTAGTAAATTAACTACATCTAAACTTTAAATAAATCCATATATCTAACTTCAACCACTGAAAAGCTTCTTTGACATGAAAGTAATCATTGCTACTACAACTAAAATCACAAATGAAATTTTCGTGTGCCAGTTTCATTTTTCTGCCATGTGTATTTAAAAGATTATCAGCTACTCTTTCTCTGCAGCCAGAAGTACTTTATGAGAAACATTTGAAGGGAGTATGAGGTCTCTATTTAATACTTGTTACTATTTCTGAGTTCTGCAAAACTATAAAATGAGTCCCATGTGCCTTGGTTAGGCACTGCAGGAAGCAGCCTGCGTAGCAGGTGCCATTAAAGAATGAGCAACAATGTGGAAGCACACTGCACCCCTACTTTCTGTGTGTTAGCTGGATACAACAGTCCTTCTTAAGAACAGAAAAGGAGATCTGTAAGTCAGTTATCAGTCTGTAGATCAGCTAAGCTCATGAAAACTATATTCCTCTTAAATCTACATATATCACAAAAACATCACGACTGATCAAATATGTCCCTTGTCTCACTTCACTGAAGCTTGTGGGAATTAAAAGTTTTCACACATTTGTATAAGAAAAAAATTTAATTATTCTCATAGAACTTTTAGTCATAAAATGTTCCTAGAATCCTGTGTGTCTTTACAGTAAAGCTTACAGGGGTAGATTGCACGTTCTGTGAATAGTAATTTACTTTTACACTATCACAAATATCACAAAGATCAATAACCTGTTGCATGTTAAAATCATCTCTAGAGATCCCAAAGGTACTTAACATATTTTCTTGTGAAGTACTATTCACCATACTTTATCCTCCTAATTTTTAAACTTTTGATTCTTGAATTTTAACTGCAATTTTAAAAGCAACTTTTTCAAAATATAAGGATTTTTAATTAAGGCTTATTCAGGAAAAATTACCATGGTCCACTTATCCTATGAACCTTGCTTATTAATAGAAAAATCCTTCAGCTGTCTTATTTTTCACCCCTTAGATGTACAAAACTGCGAAGCCAACCTACACCAAGCTACATACCCTCCCAGTGAAACTCTTTGGTATGGAATTTCATTTCAGCATCCACAGTTCAAACAGCAGACATTGTCCTGGAGTGGCATGGCCTGATCCACGTCTGGCTCCTGGATTCCAGGTCTGCATACATCTTAGTCATTAAGGCTTCATTCTTAAGCTGCTGGATGAGGTTTCTCTACACACTGGTAACTTTCTTCAGACTGCATTATACTTTTTAAAAATATCACAAAATGAAATCAATAATAGGGTTTAACTGCCTCATTCCTTCATTACTGCAATTTGAAACTTATCTTTCATCTAAATGGTGAGTTTTCAGTCTCTTTTTGTAAAAATCAATAGTTTGTAACGTAAAGCACTCTGGAGTCTTGTTAGGCATTTTATGCAGTCTTCAAAAAAAGTCAAGGTAGCGAAAGCTAAAAATTTCTGCATGAAAATAAGCAAATGTAATGTCACGCTGAATTTGATGTTATCCCAAAAGAGATTTAAATAAAATTGCACTTATCTCCCATTAATTAATTTAATTCTGTCGCATAAAAATTACACAAACACACAACCAAATGCTTGTGGTCAAAAGATAGTCCCATGTCACCTCCCCACTCACCACACACTCCCCTCCAAAAAAACAGAAAAGTAAAGAAAAGAAAAAACCCTCTAGCTGTCTCAGGCCAGCAATCAATCCAATTTACTTCAGGTACAATTTATATGTACAGTGCATGCCACAACAAAACCACAGTATGATGCCAACATGGCCCTTAGGAAAGTTTTCCCCTAAATCTCTGGAAAGGAGCTTTAAAAGAAAGCAAGGATTACAGTCAGCTAGAAGGTAGGGAGGGGACTTACCTCAAACCCAGCCAAGCGGAAATCAGAGCAGTAATTCTACAAGTCGACAGAGTACACTTTCAAAGCTATAATGGTGTGAAGAAGTGCTGGCCAGCCTGGCCTGAAGGCAGCACTAATACACTGATGACTAATGGCTAGGCCCGGGCAGACAATGAATTTGGGGCTTGAAAACTAACAGAAACCATGCAGTACTTTGACAAATGGGCTTTCACAATTTCATTCATTGAATAACCTTTAAGCACAAAATTGGCTTGGGTTCTCTTGGGAATTATATGACATGTTGCTGGACAATGATGTAAGTATTTTCTTTTTTAATTATGACTCTTATGCAAAATGCAAAAGCACCATATATGAGGACACAACTATCCATACCACAGATGCAGATGTGGAGCTCAACACAATATTGCCTTTCAGGAGGGGGCTGAAATGTTCCAAAGCCACCTTATTAACTATGTAATGGCTTTTTCATTCAGCTTCTTTAGAAGGCCATAGATTTTCTGAGACATTTTGTCGGGTTGAAATATACACACACAGAACAAAAAACACTTTCACATTTAAAAAAACCAAAAAACAGAGGTAATGAGTAGCTAAGAAATTTTGCACTAAATATAGTGCATTTAAATTACAAGTGAAAAAAGTCTAATTTTCAGGGGCCAGGCAAAAGAAAAGTGTCATAAAACAATTGAGACACCATGCAAAGTTTGCAATCAAATGCACTTACAAACACATTTAACATCCAATTTCTTTCAAACAGCTCTCCTCCTTCATCCCTGAGTAACTAGCCTTTCAATTTAAAAATAATAATTTTGGCAATTTTTAAAAAGAGAATGAAATATCTAACGTGTCTCTAAATTAACAAGTACCTCTTACTCCAGACAGCATTGCCTTTAGCAGCTCCTAAAAACTTAAGAAAAGGATCTTAAAACAGGAAGCTTAGTGAGCTCATAAAATTGTGTTGGAGCCAGGAACACATAGCATATTTAATCTGCAAACTGTGAGAGTCTACAGTGATTTCAGCAAGATCTGAGGCATGCCCTCAAGGTTTGCTGGGATCTGGGATTAGGGGGTTGATAAGAACCTCTACTGCCCATGGACATGTTTTTCTTCTGCAGTTAAACACAAATGCATAGAGACGTTTGACTGCTGCTTGGCGTTACTGCTCAAGTTATATAAAAGCTTTGCAGCTCCTTTTGCTGTCAATATATCAAAGTTTAAAAAAAAAATCATCAAAGTGTGAAATTTCATTTAAAGTCTTCACCAGTCTACAGCTCTATTTCACAGGCCCATCAAATAAAAGCAAAGATGAAAAATACACTGAAAGTACTTGAAAAAGTTTGCAGCAGTACCCCTGCCCTGTTGTTGTTTATTCTGTCTCCCTTTATTTACTTTGAAACTAGAAACAGATCAATTTTCATCTAGAAAAATGACAACATGAAGTGAAGGGCAGCATCTCCTACTAGGCCTTAATGAAAAGACAACCTGAAGTCATTATTACAGTGGAATCTTTTGTTTAACAAATATACATATATATGTATGTTTCCTCTATAGTCATTTCAGCATTTTAATTGTCTCTCATGATGTAAGTTGGCAGAAAATTTCTTGAATCTTCCAAAACAAATCAAACAGACCTCAGAATATGAATGCCAGCAAAACTAAAACCCCCTTCAAAGAATTCTTTAGCTGAGGATTTACAACAATTGCATAAAGAAGAAAAGTCTGACTTTTAAGATAATCTACTATAGTCTAAAAGCATTAACATTCCATTACTAAGGTTTTCTTGAGGATTTCATGACTCATTGATTCACTTTTCCTTCAAGACCGGTTTTTTTTTTAGTACATTACTGTCTCCATATAAGTGAGTGCATGCACTGCGAATCATTAAATTGTTTCCTTTCATAAGCTCCCAAACGCTATCCTCAAAAAAAAAGGGGGTGGGGGCTCTCAGAAAGCAGGATACCTTACATAGAAGGAAGGACCTCTAATGGCTAAGCACAGAGGAAGTCTGAAACCCTTGCAGCACCAAGGTAATTAAGGAAACTTCACTGGCCAAGAAACAAAGGAAAGTCCAACTTTTAGACTTGGGCATCAAATTGATAAATTAACAATTCTTTCATTAAATAAGTAATGAAATAACTCAACAGAGCCATTTTTCATCAGTACTGAATTTTCTCATTTCTGTCTGTGGTCCTTTGCAAATTAGATATACAATAGAAATATGTTTATGTCAGGGTTCAATCAAGGAATATAAGCATGTTAAAGACACCAGGAATTGGTAGGCATCTGAGTTGGACCTACTAGCCTACGAACAATAATACAATATATATCTTTTAAAGCGTTCCTGCTTGTGTGAAATTTCCCTAGACACCTCTCACATTGGACTCATTCATGCATCTTAAACCAAAGCTTCCCTAGGCTGACTTTAAGAATTACATACCCTGAAAGGATCTCCCCTTAGGCGGGCAGTTTCTAATTAAATAGCTTTTAGTATAAAATAAACTCTCTGTATAAGCATGCTATTACAACTAATTTAAATGTTATTTCATGTTTGTTTTAAGTTTGAATATAGTCTAACTGGCCAAAGCGTTTGTGTACCAGGTTAAGACCAATATTTCCTAGCACAAACAAATTCTTTAGCTACTTCACAGAGTTTACATTGTTAAAAGCAATCACCACTGCTTTAATATATCCCCTTGACTGAAATACTATTCTGCTTTAGAAAAAAATGGAGAGATTTTAAGGATTTTTCCCTATTTTAAAACATAGCATTTTCCTCTTTCAAAATAATCTTGACACGTGTAATTAGGAAACTGTCAGACTATTATTAATTTTTAATTTAAAACCTAAATGAAATAATTACAGGAATCAATCAATAAGGCATCTATTCAAATTACCGAGCAATTACATAAATACTCAAAATTAATACTTTAGGCCAATTCTTGAAGATTTCGGTCTATAATATGCTAAGACATCAAACAACACAAAAAGTGTAACTAACATGGGGAGGATGAATAGTTCCTGCCTGAAATAGACTGAAATGAGCTCATTTCAGATGGCCGCGGCACAGGCGCCCCACCAGCCATGCCCAACGCACTCAACGCTTTTATTTTCAAAAGTTAATTTATTTCCACCAGACACATATTTCAAGGATCTAAAAAATGGCCTCGTACAAATTCTGTACAAAATCACATTTAGGAGGGAAAGGCCCAATTACTTGAATTTTCAGCGAAGTGTATATATTGTGCTCTGGAAAGACTAATTGGGGAGGAGAGAGAGGAGAGGAAAAGGAGAGCTGGAGGTGTTTCTTAGAACTAATAATGCGAGCCGGCTAATGGCACTGCCATGTATTTGCACAGCGGCCGGCCCTCCATACCTCTGACTAAAGGGCTCTTTTACTTGGAGACGTGGACAGTCCATCATTTCAAACTGAAGTGGCAGCTGGAAAATGTGGAACAGCTGGCAAAGAGCTGGGAGAAAATGTTTTACATAAATATATGTACATAGAAACTGGCAGAGGGCCATAAGCACTGCACCCAAGGCCAGAGTCTGGTGGGCAGTCTACACCGGGAGATGAGAAGTTGGGGCCAGGAGGACCACTGGCGGAGGAAAGCTCCTTAATCCTCTCTCCACACCGGGTCGCCCAGTGAAGCCAGGGTCCAGCGCCTTTAGGGGCATGGCATCTTACTGAAGGAGGTACAATCCAGAACATGAGCACAAAGTTCGGGAAAGGGTAAAAGGCCGGGAGTACAGTGGAGCGTCCGCTTCTGGCAATCTGCTTAAAAGTCGCTTCACAAACTCTCCAAGTTTGGGGTCAATATTTACACCCTCTCCACCTCCTCCCGCAGCTACAGAAGAAAGCAACAGTCCCCTGCAGAGTGATTCCTACCCAACTCTGCTCTGGGTAAATGCGGCCTCTTAAATGATCACTGCAAGGGCCACGGTTACTTTTGTGTATGTGTGCGCTGCCCCTGGAAAGGAAAAGAAATAAAAGAGAATCCCAAATCATACACAGATGGTACAACTTTCACTTTTCCTCTAAGACGACGGAGGCGCGCCTCTCTCCATCCCCCACACCCTGCAAAGTGAAGCCCAGGCTGGAGAAAGCCCCCGCAGCGACGGTCCCCGCGCGCGCCCGCCTCGCCGCCCGCCTCCTTCCGCCCACCCGGAGGGCCGTGCGCGCCGGGCGCCCGAGGAGCAGAGCGCAACAGCGCGCAGGAACCAGCCGGGAGCTTTGGGGTCTAACGTCGTTTTTAACCCTTTGGGTGTGGTGGAGGCGAGGGACGCCGTCGCCGCTGCGGCAAACTTCTTCCCCCCTGCGGGACGAAGAACGAAGAAATTCTCTAGTCCGTCTCCGGACGGCCGATGTGACAGACACTTGGAAAGGGACCTTCAAGAAGCAGGGAGCGAATGAAAGACTGGCTCCGACGCCTAACGGGTGGCTCTCTAAATCTGAGCGCCTTTTTGACAGCCATTTTCATTCCATCCCGTCCCCCCTTGGGGACCACCTCTGGACCTGCAGGCGCGGGCGCGGCCGCAGGAGCCGGCTGCGGGGCCCGCGAAACAAAGAACTTCGGGTGGGACGTACCTGCGGCGGCGGCGGCTGTCAAGTCCCCGAACTTCCCATAGACCCGCGCACGGGGCGCGGGCGGGCAGCGCCGGGCTCCGCGCGGCCGCGGACGGCTCGGGCTACCGCGAGCGGCCGGGCTGGGCGCGGGGTGCGCCCGCCGCGGGCATGGTGCGGCGCGGGCGGCCGCGGGGCGCGCGGGCAGGGCGGGAGAGCGGCGCGGGCGAGTGGGAGCGCCGAGAGTGCGCGAGTGCGAGTGTGCGAGCGCGCCGGTGGCGCTGCCCCTGCCCGCTCCCTCCCGCTCGTGCAGCTCCGGCATCAGTTTCAGGGATCGTGTAATCCGATCCCTTCTGACTCACAGGCCCTGAGTGACAGTTCTGATTTGGTTCAACCGCGGGAGGGAGGAGAAAGAGAAAGAAAGAAACCCCCCGCCGTATGCCTCTCCAGGCATCCAATCGACTTTCTGGAAGAAAGTCCCATCCCGGCCTGGAACCCCGCGCTGGGTGGAGGAGCCCCCCCACGCCGACCCCACGCTGCCTGCGCTACTCACAGGGTGGAAAAGTTGTCCCTCGGCTCTGCGCTTCCCTCCCGCGGCTCCCTCCTTTCCGCCTCTCCTCCTCTTCCTCCTCCCCGCGCTCCTCCTCCCCCAAGTTTTAACAGATGTTGCCGGACTCTCCGCTCTCCCTCGCGCTGCCTCTTCCCCCGCCCCCGCCCCCGCCCCGGCCCTTTTCTTTCTGCCACTCTTTGGCTCGGAGGGGACGCGCTGAGCAGCAGGACGCCTGCCGCCGCAGGGGGCGAAGTTGGGAAAACTTGGAGTGCTGCTCGCCTTACTTTTGCTTTCTCGCTCCTTCCAGGCCGCGCCGGGGGCCCGCGCTTCCCCCGCCCGCCAGGTCCCCGAGCCCCGAGCGGGTCCCAGCTGCGACGCGGGCGGCGGCGAGGAGGCGGCGCGTCGCGGCCGGGGTCGGGGGCTCGGGGGGAGCACAGGCGCCGCGAGCCACGCGCGCGCTCCCTCCCCACCCTCCGCCTCCTCCGCCTCCTCCGCTCCTCCCCGGTCTTCACACAGACACATTCATGCCTGCTCCTCCTCTTCCCCCTCCTTGACCCTGCGCCCTCCCGGCGCGCCGAGGCCCCACCCACCCGGCGAGGGGAAGGGGGCCCGGGTGTGATGTCACGGGCGCCCTCCCCGCCGCGCCTGCCACACAGCCGGGACGCCCCCCAACCGCGCGCCCCGGCTGCGTGCTGCCTGCGCCCGCCTTCTCCCACCCAGCCTCTCCTCTCCCCTTCCTCTCTCTCGCTCCGGTCTTGTACTCCGTTTCTTCAGGGCCTCACAGATCACCACCACCACCCGCCTTGGCTTCCCCTCTCCTTGTTTTACATTTCCCCGGGCCAACCCCGAAACTCCCTCTCTGGCGGGATGATGCTTTTAGAAGTTCAGGGTTTTCTTCTCCTCTGGACTCATCTGCCCTTGGGCCAAATCTGGGAAGTGGGAACTCCCACTACACAGCCTGCTGTCCCCATGGGCCACTTTATAAAGGACACAAAAACACAGACCTGGGGCTTGGAGCCTGGACTCTAATGTGGTGCTTTTCCTTGAGCTACAAAGTATCTGTGTCCCTGATGTATTTGCAGAGGCCCATATACTTGTAAAAATTATTTCCCTCCTTCCTCAATCGGCCGGTCCACATTCATCTGCTTCCTTTCAATGTAGCCAACCTGGACCTTTAACTTAAAAGAGGAGTTCTCAGGGGGGAACAAAGGAAGAAAAAGAAAGAAAAGAAAAGAAACCCCTGTGACATTCCAGAATCCCTTCTTTCTCCGTAAGCTGATAGTCTACCCACCCAGCCAGCCAGAAGTGCCCCGAGCTCACGGTGTTCTTGTGTGCAGCCCCTGAGTGTCTTGACTGAAGGAAGAGAGTGGGTGGATGAATGATTAGCTATTATGATTTGAAGAGCATTTTGAGATTCAGCTGCTTAACTGGAGGATTTTTTAAGGGAACTGACTGTTCACTATTTGTTTCCTGGGACTTGTTGCTTATCACAAAGACATGACAAATGCAGAGACAGTGGTGGTGGCAAAGTAGGGCTGAAGCCCCTGTTAGCCATTTGTTTAAAGATGTCTCTCTACCTCACTACTCTTTAAAAGAAAAAAGCAAAACACCAGTTACTCATCACAAAGAGCAGGAGTCTCAGAAGACAGGAGGGAGCCCCAACTCCCCCCTCACTTGCTGGCCTTAGGCCTGGGAGGATTCTCTGAGCCAGTCTGTGGGATCCCGTTGGGAATACCGGGCTGCACACCTCCCTTGCTGGCTGTGCATTTCCAGTGCGATAATCCGTGGAAAAGTATAAAGGGATATGACTGTGTGAGAATTATCATACTTTGCAACTGCAGAGAGTTCAAGCTACTCTTTCCCTTATATACTACTCCTCTGGCATCAGTCATAATTTTTTTTTTGTATTCAAGTGCTGCTTCTGCCTCAATCACATGAATGCAAATAATACATCCTGATATCCTACTCTGTTCACCCAATGGCAAAAAATAAATAAAAAAGACAACCAATAAATCAACAAATAGAATAAACTAGATGTTTTGGCTTTTTTACTTCAAACGGTCTTCTGGCATATTTTAAATCATGAAGATCTTGATTTTCAGTTCAACAAAGACAAGAACAAAGTAAAAGCAGCTAATCTTCCCTCATGCCCATCAGAATAGCTAAAAACAAAAGTAGAAGACTTAATGCTGTGTCTCCTGTGTGTCCAACTCTCTGCTTTGATGGTAAACATAAATGTAAGCGGGCACATTTTGCAGAAATGATAGAGGAAGAAAAAACCACTTTGCCTTAGTGTGAGTTAAATAATGCCGTAATGCAGTGACTTTCAGTCTGTTAACACCAGAATTCTTTTTTTTGAAAGGAAAGCTTCTGTGGAATCCCAAAATATAAAAAGAGAGTTAGTCTGGTTAAAGTTGGAGTGGGGCCTCAGAGCCCCACCCCCTAAGCCTTTCTCTCATCACCCATCCTCTTCTCTGCACTGGCTCCTGAGACATCTCTAAAAATCCCAAAGACACCCTGAAACTCAGTGTTGGAACCTCAGTTGCAATGGTGAACAGGCACACAGGCTTCTAGGACTCTGAGACTGTCCTTCCTTGATGGCTGAAATTCCACCATTATAGATTCACTTACTGCAATCTCTCATCAGTTCTCTTTTCAAATGCAAATGTCTTGGGAGATTTTCATATAGTAAGTTTTCAGTAAAATTAAGCTTTTGAGTCTTTTTTTTTTTCAACAATGAGGTAGGAGACTTGAAGATTCCTGCATTTGTTTCGTAGGGCTGCCATATCAAAGTACCAAAAACCAGTGGCTTAAACAACAGAAACTTACTGTCTTTACAGTTCTGGAGACTAGAAGTCCAAAATTAAAGTGTCATGCAGGGCCACGCTCCCTCTGAAACCTTTAGGGGAACATCCTTCCTTGCCTCTTACTAGCTTCTGGTTGTGGCTGTCAATCCTTGTTGTCCCTTGACTTATAGCTTCTTCATCCTAATCTTTTCTCTGTCCTCATATGGCATTCTTCCTTTGTCTCTCTCTAACTTCTGTTTTTATAACAGCACAAGACACATTGAGTTAGAGGCCCAGCCCACTTGAGAATGACCTCATCTTAACTAATTACATCTGCAACAACCCTCTTTCTAAGTAAGATCATATTCTGAGGTTCCTAGGATTACAACTTCAACATTTCTTTTGGGGGGACACAATTCAACTCCTGACAACACTGAAGAGGAGAATGAAGGATCTGCAGCTGTGAGGACAAAGGATGAACTAAAAACAAACTTCACGTGCTCCTGTGCGTTTTGTTCCCTGTCCTGTGTGCTGTGTCATAAATACTGTTCTTGCCCTCACTTACCATTGCACCTCTTCCATCTCCCTGCACAGCAGACCCCAATTTATTGGGAAATTCCAGGAGGAGATTTCTTGCACGTAATGAAATTCCAACTCAAATAGGCTTAAGTTAAATTTCAAAGGGGCAGGGGTGGGTATTTAATTGACTAAAAAGTCCAGAGTATGTAGGTAGGCTTCAGGCAAGGCAGGATCCAGGGACTCAAACAATGTCTGCTGAGTTGTGTTTCCATCTTTCAGCTCCACTGTATTCACACGTCATTACAAACATTCTTTAGGTAACCAAGGAAGGTGGCCAGAGGCAGCTGCATTTTACATAATCAATCTTAGCATTTGCATTCCCAGATAATAATCACTTTTTCCAAGAGAATTCAATATTCTTCTTGACCAGACTCATCTCTTTGGGTTTCCTGCTGCCCACTCTCATTTCCCAGGTTATCACGGTTCTGTGTGCACCGCACCAGCCAGCATGCGCATAGGGAAAGTTTTGGGGAACACGAATAGATCCTTGGCCACAGGAATCTCTCCGGAGTGCCCCAGTAAAGGAAACACTCCTTGAAGTAGCACAGAGGTAGCACAGGCATGGGGCCTGAGCTTCCCCACGCTGACCAGCCACCTGCCAGAGGGGAATGCTTTTAAGTGCACTGCACCCAGGGCCCTTCCGAGGGTCTCTCACTCAGCACCCTTGTAACTTGTTCTTCCATCTTCCTGGAACTTTGGGATTATAAATGTAATCCCACACAATGCTGTGTCCCTATTCACCTTGGAGATGGAGCTGCAATTGGCTTGGGCCTCAGCCAGTCCCACAAGTTGGGAAGATCTAAAACCTTCTCTTTGGATTTCTGCAAATTTCAGAACCCCTGTGGGTGCTGCAGGACGTTGAGCCATACCCATATTCAGACCCTTGCCTGCTGCACAGGAAACCCACTCACGGTGGACATAGGGGAGCTTGGTGGATTTTACTGATGATTTGAGCAAACTGGGGATGGTTTTCTCCAGCCATCCCTTTCAAAAATAAAAGAACCTCTTCTCAACTGTCTCAAACCAAGCAGTTTAGTGACCTCTGTTTGTTTCTTGAGGTCTCACCTTCCTTTCCTAGGAGCTCATTCACGTGACCCTCTGGTTTCACTTGGCTCTTCGTCCCTCTCAGCCCAGAGTCTGCTCCACTACCCTCGTGTGCATCTTCCTTCCACCAGGCAGCAACGCGCAGCCTTTCTTCGAGTTTCTCCAAAGCTGGGGTAAGGAGCAGTGGCCTGTGGGACGGATGTTGTCTGCCAAGGTGTGGTGTTTGGTGTGCATGAGTAAATTCGCACGCCTTCGGATGGGGTCTGTACTCTTCATTTGGCCATGGTGTCCACCACCCCCTGCCACCTGCTACTTGCAGCTCTGCTCATTTACATAACCTGCCTCACTCTTGGAAACATTTGAGTTTGCTGTCTATGTCCTAAATAATGGACTTACACAAACTCAAGGTTTTACTGACTCTTTCCAAAAAGAGCTTATAAAGGAGGAGATGCGATATCAAACACACCATGGCAAATAGCTCCAACATTCCCTGCCAGAGTGTCTGTCCTTTGTTCTTTCTCAGCCATGCCCCCTCTGGGATATTGTTATTTACTCTGCCCTTCTAGTCGGTGTCCATCCCCACTGGCTTCTTTTCCCTTAGACAGAGCAACTCCCTTCTGTCCCACCAAACAGAGTTCTGAGAGATTCCAGTATGCAGCAAAACTAAGGGCCCTCCCATTGGCAGGACCCATCTTCCTTAGGAGGTGGTTCAGAGCATCTTGTACAGGCTGATTTTGTCTTTGGAGTCACCCCCCACCCACCTCCCCCAAGCACACACACATCTAGAGGCTTGTCCATGTATGCTTTCCAGACAAGTATAAGGAATGTCCATGAGGAATTTTAGTGACTGTAAGTTACAACTTCCTCTATTGTGTTACATAAGAAATGGAGAAAACTGAGGCCATGCACCTCAGAACATAATGAAGAGTTGGGATAGTTCAAGGAAAGGCAAGAAGGAATGGTCACGTGCTTGGAAACCACAGCACTCATGGTGACAAGGCTTCCCCAACTTCAATAGCTGTGGGATTCAGAGGGGAGCTTTGAGATGGAGAGTGATAATGGGACAAAGAATGATGATAATGGGAAAAACAAGCCACCCCCCGCCCCCCAAAAAAATAACAGCAAAGCCAGCCAGGCCCAGCAGAACTGTAAAGAAAGGCGTGCTTATGGTGGCCACCAGAGAACTTGAGTGAACACCAAAGGGAATGTGGGACCTCAGAGAACACTAGCAGGAGAAGGAAAGGACATAAGAGCTCTGTGGCACAGGATTCTAATAGCTGAGAGCTTAGAGCCAGTGGTTGTTTTTCTACCTTTGTTATTGTAACACCTCTGCCATCGTTCAACAGGGCTGAGCGGCTGGGGAAGGAAGCACCAATGTATACAGAAGGTGGTAGGTGGGAGTTCATCTCTCTCTCTCTCTCTTTCTCCATCCGTGTGTAGCATATGATTCTCCTTTTTATGAAAATGACTAGTAGTCTCACTTGTTTGGGGTTTTAATATTAATCAGAAGCACACAAGACAGAATAGAGCTGGCTTTAAATCCTTTCTCCACCTTTATTAGCTTTGTAGCTCTGCCCAAATCAATTCACTCAGTTTGCCCACCTGTAAATTGGAAATAAGGAAAACCATCTCAGAGTTACTGTGAGAAGGAAATGGGAATGAGGAGTGGGCCTGCTGTCTGCACTAGTAGATCCCAGGGAAAGCAGATCCCCTTTTCTCCCTGTTTTTTGTGCCAACTGAGCCCCATGCTACCATTCACAGCTTTTTCATTCTGAGTAAGGTAGACATTTGAGATGTGGGGATTGATGTCTGTGTTCTACCTCACCTATGAAAGTGTGGCTCATTTCCAATAGTTCTTTCTGCTGAAATATACAAAGTCACAGAATTATTTCAGGAGTCTAATACTCACAACGAGCTCTTGGGAGTCAAATTTCTCCTCCAAAGAAACAACTGATTTCTTTTAGTTATCATCTAGAGAAACATACACTCTACTTACTTATCATTTGAAATACTAACTAAGCAGTGTTCATTCTGCTAACTTCTTAAGCTCTACCAATATTAGATGTGTTTTAGAGCATAAAAATACAAGGTTACGTGTGGTATCTGTCGGCAGAGCACATTTCAAAGAGAGGCACACCAACGAGCACTTAGGTATGAAGGCTGTAAGTAAAATCAAAGTTGAGCCTGAAATACAAATTTATTGCTGCCTTAGTTGCTTGTTAACTTGAATTAATAGTGCCTGAGCAACTACAGTCAGACTTCATCGACACATGAAAAATGAAGTGGAGAATTGAGTAAATTATCTTTATATGGGCCAGGTAATTAAGGCAAAAAGTAGTTAGTTAGCCTGGATTATCCAGATTCTGGCCTTATCAGAAAGCTGCATCAGAAAGTCAGAATAAAACATCTTTCTTTTTAAAAATGTTAAATAGTCACAGTGTTGATTGGAAAGGTGCTGGGTAGATAGCCTCAAAGTGAAAGTCTCCCAAAGACGGAGCCCAGCCATGAAGAATTCAGTCAAGCTTGCCCCAAGAGGGACTCGGGCAGTAATTAAATTCCTGTATATTTCTAAAACCCAAAGAGAAGTATTCAGCTTGGACAAGGAATCTTGTACAACAGGTCTTCTATTAAGGACAAGATTTTAGGGTTTTTAGAGACTTTTTTTTTTTGTAGTGTCAATTATACCATGCTCTGGAGCAGGAATGGACACAGAGACTTTGAAACCCCAAGGGAAATGACTCACATCCCAGAATCATAAATTCAGCTCCAGCCTGCTTTCCAGGAGTCTTCACAAAAGGCTCTACTGGTTTTTGCTGGACTGGGCTTTCCTATTCTTATCCCATTTCCAGAAGATCCCAGTGATGGAAGTAATGGAAGGAGAGTATTTAATCCATCCACTTCTGTCAGGTCAGCGCGGCAGCTCTCTGACCCTCAACATTCAGCTCAGCGTTGGTAACAAAGCCCAGGCCCAAAGAACCGCAGTAAACATTGACTTTGCCCTTCCTTGGCCATGTTTTTGGACAAGCTACCATTCTGCCGTTTCTTAGCTGTGTTCTAACCCCTCTGAGCTGCGGTTTCCTCACAGCTAAAATGTAATTCTAAGACCTACCTTATAAAATAATTTAGAGAATTAAATAAGATAATACTTATTGCATGCCTGGCACACAGACACCAACTTGCTTTCATTCCCCCTTATTTTAAAGATTCTTAGAGTATTTCCAGAGTAGGATCTCAGCAAAGATTTGTTGAAAGAAAGAGAGTGAGCCACAAGAGGGGATAGAACATAAGGAAATGAAGTTGGATATTGTTCTTCTCAAACAGGAAATGCAGGGATGGTGTGACATAAAAGGTCACCTTAGAGATCTGGCAAGATCGTTGTCAACTATGGTTTGAATCAGATAGAGCAGAGGCCCACGAGAGGAAACTCCTAAAGGCCCCTTCCTCTGGTGCTGGGCACCCTCCCCTCACCCTCAGCTCCTCCCCTGCCAGCTTGCACCTAGTGTGGGTCTCTAGTTGCCCATTTGGAGTCATGCTGTTGATCTAATACACTCTAGATCCCTGGGATCCATGTGCCTGGGGTAGAGGGGCTACACCATGCCCATCCCTCTCCATAGGAGAATGGACAGTCGTGCTGCCAGGCCCAGATATCAGTTCATATGGTTTAACCAAACCCACCTCCCGGTCCCAAACACTGCTTTCCAGTCTCCCCAGTTCTAACTCTCTCCCAGCTTACTCTATTTGCAGGAATGGCCTCATATGTGAGAGTCTTTTGTTCTCATTTATTCGCTTATTAGCAATTGCGTGCTTGCTTTCTACTGTGCAAAGCTGTCTTTGAGCACTGCATAGGGCCTCCTTACAGAGCAGGAGGAGTGACTGGGTATGTCATGGAGCCATAGAACTACGTTGGATCTATGACTCTTGCACCCAAGGGAATCCCCAATATTATGTTCCTCTCTCTAAATTTTATATTTATAGCGGCCCCACAACTGTTGAAACTGTTATCTTCAACAGTTGATAAACGTTTGGTCCTCGGAAGTTAAAGGCTCATTGGATGATAAAAATAAAAATAAGTTTTTGAGCGACAATATCCTTTCCACTGCAATCATCTGACAGAATTTTGTGAAATCCTTGACACCTTCTGAGAACAGGTTTATATGCACCCCAGTCTTGTAAGTGTCAGCACCCCAAGGAAGACAGTCTGTAATCACTGGCCTTTGAACATGGTAGTTCCTGCTGTGGCCTCTCAGATATCTGAAGTTGGTGGGACTTTATTTTCAAGTCACAAAAACCCAATGGCTTAAGTCAAAAGGATTGATTCATCAGAAGGATAATGTAACAGCAAGCTCCAGGCAGGGGAAAAATGCAGATGACCTTAAAGTCTTCCCTGATGGGACTCATTCTTTATCTCTTATCTCTGGATTGAGCTAAGGCTTGGCTAGAGGGTTTCACTGAGGACTGGTTTTCTCTAACCACACGGTAGAAAACCTGACCTCAGATGGCAAGAAAATTTACTATTTAAGGCTTCAGACTCTACAGAGATAATGACTTCCTCAGATTCATTTCTAAACTCCCTTGGAATGAAACTGATAAGCCCAGATGCAGGATTTAGGACGTGGTGTTTGGTTTGATGGGTGGGGGGTGAGGGAGAGTATAGGTAATCCCCACTGCCTCACGTTGAGGACGTGAGGGTGGCACCCATCTAACATAGGGTACAGAACTGAAGAACGTGCAGAGGTGGAGAGGGTTGTGGGAGGCAGAGCAAGAAGGACATGAGCCATTTTGATATTTTGAGTTTGGAGTCTGCATAGTTATAAGAGTTAGAAATATTCTTAGGGTACTGGATATACAAATTTGGTGTGAGGGCTGCAGGGCAGGTTTGAGTTGGAGATAAAGACTTGGGAATCCTATATTAATGAAAAGTAAGAGAAAGGATGAATTCACCAGGAAAAGTGTATAAATCCAAAGGAGAGGACAGTGTAACACGGCCCAGGGTGATGACAGCTTTTGAGTGGTGGACTAATGATGGTCACCAAGTCAGACTGAGAAGGTGAGGCGAGAGCAGTGGGAGGGAAACTGAGAGAGGAAGGGTTGTTAAAGAATGAAGTGGTCACTGTTCAAATACTGAGAGAGCCTAAATGAGGTGAGGATTTAAAAAGTATCTGTTATATTTGACAATACGGTTTCCTGAGTCAACATTTACCGAGCATCTCCCTTGTGTTCCAGGCACTGTTGTCAATGCTGGAGGAGGGGGAGGAAGGCGGGCTTGACCCTGTGCCTCTCCAAAGGCCATGGGTTCTGGTTCACGCAGCATCTTGGTCCTGTGCACAGTCTGTTTCAGTAGGTGGGGCCTGCGGTTCTGCATTTCTAACAAGCTCCCAGGTGATGTGGATGCTTTATCTGCAGGTCCCAGTCTGAACATCAAGGAGTTAGACAATATGATGTTATAGAACATTACGAGGAGTCGACTTTAGCTCTCAGTGAAATAGTGGGACCTATTGGTGCCATTGAAAGTGGTTTCACAGGAGTGTGGGATTGATTGAAAACTTGGGGTTGAGTGCTTGGGAGGTCAGAGCGTGGAGATGTATTACTGTGAGGCAGCAGAGTTCGGGTAGGTAGCAGTACAGCTGAAATGGGGACCTTTGGCTGTATGTGTTCTACTTTGGTTAACCAACCATAACAGCAGGAAGATTTTCCAGATAACATTTTGTGTCTCTCAACCATGCCTTCCTCTCCTCTTTGTTGAAACATAGCATGTGCTTTTTTTTTTGAGACAGCGTCTCACCTTGTTGCCCAGGCACGCGGGCAGTGGTGTGATCATAGCTCACTGCAACCTCAAACTCCAGGGCTCAAGCGATCCTCGTACCTCAGCCTCCTGAGTAGCTGGGACTATAGGCGCACACTACCAAGCCCAGCTAATTTTTCTATTTTTTGCAGAGACAGAGTCTCACTATGTTGCTCAGGCTGGTCTTAAACTCCTGACCTCAAGCGGTTCTCCTGCCTCAGCCTTCCAGAGTGCTAGGATTCCAGATGTGAGCCACCGCACTTGGCCAGTATGTGCCATTTTTGAGGCTCCTCTAGTCTTGATCAGGAATGTTGCTTAGAATTTGGTCTGTTACAGTCATATAATTGTAAAAACAAAAACAAAAAAGGTTGGACTTGGAATGTTAGCAAGAAAGATGCATTTGGGAATTTGGAATGTTGATTTCTTGGACCAGTGACTTATATGTTAATGTTGTGATGAGTCTAAAATTATTTGCATCATCAATTGTGACTGATTCCATTAAGCCGGTTGTACAGGGGCAGGCTTAATGTCTGGCTTTTCAAAGTTTTAGGGTAGATGTGGTTGCTAACATTGTTGCTTTGTTTTGTTTTGAGGAGGATGTTGGCAAGGTGTTTAGAGGTAGGAGGAAGAGAGAAGATGAGCATTTTAAACTGCTTTCTGCCACCACTCATGCTCTTGCTCCAGCACCGAGCTGCATGAGGTGGGGCCATTTTAGCTTGCAGCCAAGGCCCCTAGGACTGATATGGTGACTGCTGTGAATTTCCAGGCTACTTGTTGATTAATAACACTTATACACTGTTGGTGGAATTGCAAACTGGTACAACCTCTATGGAAAATAGTATGGAGATACCTCAAAGAGCTAAAAGTAGACCCACCATTTGATCCAGCAATCCCACTACTAGGTATTTACTCAAAGGAAAAAGAGACATTTTATAATAAAGACACTTGCACTCAAATGTTTGTAGCAGCACAATTTATAATCGCAAAGATGTGGAAACAACATCAATACATGAGTGGATTAATAAAATATGGTATGTGTATACCATGGAGTACTACTGAGCCATAAAAAAGGTGATCTAGTATCTTTTGTAACAACCTAGATGGTACTGGAGACCATTCTTCTAAGTGAAGTATCACAAGAATGGAAAAACAAACACCACATGTACTCAAAACTAAATTGGAACTAATCGATCAACACTTATGTGCACATATGGAAGTAAAACTCAATGGAAATCAAGCAGGTGGGAGGTAGGAGGAGGGGATGGGTAAATTCACACCTAATGGGTACAATGCACGCTATCTGGGTGAAAGGCACACTTATAACTTTGACTCAAACTGTACAAAAGCAAATTATGTAATCAAAACATGTGTATCCTCATAATGTTCAGGAAAAAAAAGAACTTCTAGCCATGAAAGTGTACAATCATTCCCTAGTGTATTGAGAGACTACAAGTCTTACCCAGCTGCAAAAGTCCTAAGATCTCAGGGGGAACAAAGAAAACAAAATTAAAGAAAGGAAGAATGTAAAATATTTCATTTCTTTTCTGGCCCACTACCAGGTTTCTGCTTCTTCTTCAGCTTCCATGGAAGTTTGTGCTACATGGTCTAGTACATAATTTTATAACTGGTTGACTTGAAACCCAAACTATTAGGAAGGAATTAGAAATCACTGGTATTGTCTTGGGCAGGAGCTACACTGTACTTCCATCCGTTTCTACATCTCAGCTCTTTCCCCAGGGAAGGTAGGTATAGCATCTTCCCGTCAGGAGGCCCCCTGTAGTAGGCTCCTTGTACAAGGAGTTTCTCTTTGCAGACTGTTCTGCAGACACACCGATCCCTTCCAAAGGCAATGAACATCACAGTGGCAATGCAGAATGAAATGAGCTTGCCCTAGGTAGAATTATAACACAATTCCACTTTTGAGCCTTCCTATCTGTTCCACCAATCAGAATGGACCAAGAGGTCTGATAGAAATAGGTACCCCTAAGAAACACAGGGAATATTTGCTTCAGTGTTTGGAGCTGTATGTCAATGGATGGAACACTTTGGAAACGGAATTCAATATTTTTATTATCAATTACTAGAAGTACATTATTTAACTAAAAAAAATAATAAATACCCATTTAAAACCCATACCAGTGTACATTTTAGTCCTTTCCTAAAATCCCCCAAATCTCAAATTGGTAATAAAATAGATAACTGTAAAAGTTTATACAGTTTTCCCCTCAATGCATCCCTGGAAATCTTCTTGAGAAGCAAATCATCATAAAATTGCTCATATTTTCCTATAGGGACAGTGCCATAATTGGGAGTTGAGATACTGACTCAGAAATTGGACTAAAATAAATCATAAATATGGCTACCAATCCACCATAAATGCAAAGCCATAACTGCTATAAACCTCAGTGATCACTTAACATTTTAAAATTATGTTCTAAGTCACAGAGACCTATAATTTTATTACTATAGGGGACCTTAGAGATTATCTTGTCCACTCCACAATTTGGAGATAAGGAAATTTAAATCAAAGAAGATTAAGCGATTTGCTTAATTTAGTTAGAAGCAGAGCCAAGAAAGGACTATGTCTCCATCTATCCCCTCTGCTAAGTTTTTCCTCGACAATATCCTACAAATTAGACAAGTAAATACCAATAAGAAAAGGGTAAGATTATGCATATAGGAGATGGAAAAGTTATTTCATCATCAATGTGACTAAATATTAATATTTCTAATATAATATATTAATTGGAGATCACTTAATTATTCTCCTTAGAATTTAGGAAAGGGTTTTTTTTTTTTTTTAAAGAGATAGGGTCTCGCTCTGTCACCTAGACTAGCGTGCAGAGGTGCAATCATAGCTCACTGCAGCCTCCAATTCCTGGGCTCAAGTGATCCTCCCATCTCAGCCTTCCAAGTAGCTGGGACTACAATCTAGCATCACCATGCCCAGGTAATTTTTAAAAATATTTGTAGAGACAGCTCCATTATTTAACTAAAAACGGTGCCCATTTAAAATCCACACCAGTGTACATTCTAATCCTTTCCTAAATGTTATTGCACATCTGATTTTTTCCTAACCATTTAAAAACACAAAAAGCTTACAGTCATACAAAAACAGGTGGAGGGCCAAATTTGGCATACGGCTTTGTTAATCTCTCTTAGTGGGGAGAAAAGGTGGAGAGAAGTTCAAGGTAGATTTGATTTTAAAATTTGTTCATGCCTTGAGGTTGTTACTTAAGTTTCTATGTCTACAGTTTGTCCATCTATAAATGGAGGTGATACCGTCTATTTCATAGGGTGCTTGTGAGGCCTGTGAGTTAATATGCATAGAGGATCCAGTGTAGACCCTGAGAATAGCACCCTGCCTTTTCCTCTTCCAAACCCCCATACAGCTACATACACACGTATACATGCAAGAATACACACACTTTTACTTTTATAAAAAGTTACTTTCTTTCCTTCTTCCCTTTCCAAGTTAACCCCTGTGGCATTGAAGTATGTGGAGGCTTACACAGACTCAGATTGTGATGGCTGGAAGATCAGTATTCTCTACCATTTATTTTCCCTTTGCTGTTTTCACTCCATAAAAGAAAAATTAAAAGAGAGATTAACAAACCCAGAGGCCAAAAGTAATACCAACAAACTACAACCGCAATATCTTTAGGAGTCCAAATGTAGGAAGCAACAGGTATTGGACTTGGCTGATGAATTAAGGCAAGAATGAGAAAGCTTTGACAAAGTCATGTTGCTCCCAGGTTGATGGACTTCAGTTTTCTGAGTGAATCACAGTCCAGAACCTTCTGCTGCTGTGATGGGGAGTCATCACTGTGCTGAGATGAGTGGCCCAGCACTTGCTGCCCTTCCTCAGCCTTGACTCAGGGCTCAACCCAACTGACCTCCAACTGACTGCCAAGCAGCCAGAGCCTCTTTGCATGACAGATGCTGCCCCCATCATCGCCTTGCTGGAGCACTGAGAAATTCCTGCCCCACACAGGCTAGCACGTGGCTAATGCCAAAGTGCCCTGAGCCTTCCTCTGATGCACCAGCAACTCTAAAGGGGACATGAAGTGACAGAAGGGCAGCTGAATTTTTTTTATGGAAAAGGGGTGCCATTTTCTCCTACATAAAGGCCAATGGGGAGCTGGGACAAGGGAGAGTGAGTAGGAGAATATCATGGGTACTTACTTCTGTAATCAGACTTCTAGTTACCTTTTAGGAAAGTTGTCTTCTTCTTCCTGTCTTCCTAAGTCACTGCTACAGGAATGAGGGACAGAAAGGGGCTCCTCCATTCAGGCATTCGTCCACAGACTAGTTAGGAAGTACCAGACACCATGGGGGAGCTGAACGTTCGTGCACTAATGGAACAGTCCTGCTCTCAAGGGGCTTGCTCTAATGAAGGAGGGGCGACAGTAGACAAGAAAATGGAAATGAGTTCTATGATGGGGGAGATACTGGGCTCCACGAGCTCCTAAGAGGGTCTCTAGTCTAGTCTGCAGCAAAGAGGAAAGAAAGAACGGTCAGAGGAAATGATACATAAGCTGGGCAAAAGGAAAGGTAAGAAGGGACAGAGAGAGAAGAAAGAGGGAGAAACAATAGCTGGCATTTTTGGGGTGCCTACTGTACACCAGCATCATTCTGAGATGTTTATAGTATTACCTCAATTATGAGTGGTTACTATTATTATCCTCTTTTCTTTGTGGCAAAATGGAGAAGTTAGGTAACCTGCTCAGTGTCACATAGCTAATAGGTAGCAAAGCTGGAATTCACATCAGGCATTCTGGCTCCAGACCCTGCACTCTGAAGCACTACACAGAGACAGCAGCAAGGGAGAGCACGGTGCACTGAGAATTAACCGCTCGTTATCTGGTGTGGTGGAACGGGCCACACCTATGAAATAAATGCATCACAAATGAGTAGAGTTCACACGGAGTCTCATGCAGAGAGGGACTTCTCAGCCTTATTCTCATCATAGCACACGCAGAAAGGGGTAATTGGAGTAAGCTGGATAGAATTTGAGGCACCTATGTGACACTTGGTGGAAAAGTTAGATTTTATTTATGTTATGTAATTATGACAAGAAAAAATAAAATGAAAATATGAAAGAAGATAATAATATAAAATTTATGTGAAAACTCTAAATAGTATCTTTTCAACATTTTTAGTGAAAGACTTGAGTTCACTTCCAGAAACATAACCTTTATACAACAGGTTTTATGCTTCAGGTGGCTATGAGGAACTTCCAATCAAGAGTTTTTAATGCCCATATCTTTAAAGACTTGATAGTCACCATCAATGAGAGACTTTGTTCAGGCAAACAAGTAATACAAAATTAAAAATGTTTTAATTTGCAACCATTCAACATTGTACAAAAGTTGAAAATATATTAAAATGTCTAAAAGCTCTTCTTTTTCTTCTGTTGAAAAAGGTGGACATGAGAAGCAATTTCTAAAGCAGTTTTAAACAAAGCATTTCAAGATACTGATGGTGCTCACATTAGAAGAATCCACGTGCAATATTAGGGCGGTCACTTTGCAGCTAGCTGAGCACGCCTGAAAGGACGTGTCAGCCACAAGTGGACAGATGTATTCAATTATATGAAGGCGGAGTTTCCTGCCTGACCTCCTCCACTTCCCTGCCCCACAACTTGCAGCATCTTGGGGGCTCCCTGCGCCCCTGGTACACCTGGCACATGAACTTTGCCAGCCGCTCCAGGCGCACTTTGTCCGCGATGCTCAGCGGCTTGCCCCTGTAGCTGCCGCTGAGGTGGTCACCCAAGTTGAGGGAGCTCAGCACATCTGCAGCAGAGAAGCCGGCTTCAGCCAGGGCTCCCCATTCCTGCTTGTGGGGCCAGGGGTACACGGTCAGACATGTTCTGCCACCCTCTGAGAAGCCCTGCACCAGGCTGCTCACAGCCTGAGGCCACCAGCCTGGCTGCCCCAGGGCTGAACAAATCAATTTCTGGTGGCACATCTGTAACTCATTCATGGCTTACCAGTTGGGAAGTTTCTGAATTAAATAGCGCTTAAGCATGAAGGATCTGGAGCCAGACTGCCTAGGTTGGAATCCCAGTTTCTTCTCTTCCTGGCTCTGTGTCTTTTGGGTAAGTTAAATAAAATTTCTGTTTCCCAGCTTTCTCATCGGCAAGCTCATAGGCTTTTATGTGTGTTAAATGACTTTGCACATGAAGTGCTTTAAACCTCTCCTTGATACTCAATAAATGTGAGCCGTGGCTATTGTTCTCAAATCCCTGAATCGAGCATCATTTAGTTACGAAATTTAGATATGGGTTTAACTGTTGAAATCTTCATACTCCAAGGCTTTTTCCCTTTTGTTCTCAAATAATCACTTACTATTCATTTATTTATCCATTCATTTAACAAACATGGCACCCAGGTACGAATGTAGGGTGAAAGCCAAGATGGCCCATTCCACAGCCCGAACTCCAGCAGGCAGGCTGAAGGTGGGGGGAGGAGGCACCACAAACAGGTGGCCAAAAAGAAGAAAACCCTATCTTATAGGCCAGCCAACGCTGTGACACAAGGGTGAGGAAAAGAGAGCATTGCAAAGGATGGACTGGCCTACTGGGTTGAATGCTGCTGAGAGAACAAGGAGATGAGCATGTAAATGTACCATGGATTTGGCAATAGAAATTATTAGTGACTTTAGTCAGAACAGTGTCTATTAGGTCATTAAGTATGAAATGTCCAATTTTGAATCAAAAGTGTAGTTTAGTATATTTCAAACAAGAAGCAGTATAATTAATCAAAGTATGCATCTAAACTATCGACACAGTTTTGCATCTTAATGGTAGCTTGCTTATGCTAGCAGCAAATAAGCCTGGAGAGTGAGTGGTGGTGAAATCATGAAAGGCATTTCCTCAGCTTGTTGAGAATTGAATATTTTTCCTTGCAAGAAGTGGGCCAAAGCCTGGAAGGAGTGGTAGTCAGTTGGTACAAGGCCTGGTGAATATGGTGGATGACAGATAGTTTACAAGTCCAGACTCTGTAGCTTGAGCAGCGTTGTGTGACATGTGGTTGAGCCTGGTTTTGCAAGAGGATTGGCCTGTCTCTATTGACCAAACTCAGCTGCTTCATCACAAGCATCCTCATCATTTCATCCAATTGGTTGCAGTAGACACATCTGCTGTAATTGATTGACCCGGTTTCATGAAGCTGTAGCGGATTATGTTAATACCAGAGCTGGACCACCAAATACACATCATTAGCTTTTTCTGATGAATATTCAGTTTTGAACGTCATCTTTATCCAACCATTGTGCCAGACAATTGCGATTGTCAAAAAGAATCCATTTTTCATCTGATGTAACAATACGGTGTAGAAAAGCTTTGCTTTTATGTTGTGACAGCAAAGAAAGGCAAGGTTTGCGACAATTTCTCTTCTGACTGTCATTTAATTCATGTGGTACCCATTCATCCAGCTTCTTTACCTTGCCAGTTTGTTTCAAATGGTCCATTATTTTTGGAATAGTAACGTCTAACCTTGCTGCTAATTCACGCGTAGGTTGAGATGGATTTGCTTCCACTGCAGCTTTCAGCTCATTATTATCCGTCTTGGTCTTAGGTCACCCACATGGCTCATTTTCAAGATTAAAATCACCAAAGAGGAACTTCTCAAAC
>CAUYRT010098674.1:0-11401 GCA_963574885.1 Lepilemur ruficaudatus
ACCCCAAAGATTCTGCCATGAAACTACTGGAATTGATAACAAATTCAGCAAAGTCTCAGGTTTTTAACCTAAAGTATAATATAATAAATAGTTGAATGGAATTAACATAGATAGCTGATTCTTATCCATATTACAAAATAAACTGACTGCATAACAAATGTATACTTAGCTTATTTCATCAAACTTAAGATAGCATTGGGTATAGAACCTATCATTAATTTATGAGCTTTCTTGTCAGTTAAGGTCCCTTATTCAGACAGAATGTTATACCTAAGAGATTGGCACCAGCAGGAAAGGGCTTCATATCCTAGGGCTGGAGGAATAGTGAGGCAGGTGGTCCCTCGAACTTAGCAGCCAGGACTATCAATTGGAGCTAGGATCATGGAGGCGGTGACTACTCAAAGGGTACTGGAGTCCTAGAGAAGATGCAGCTCCCAGCAGACATGCCACCTGAAGCACAGCAAGGGAGAAAGAAACATGCTGGCATCTTCCCTCCTCTCTATTCCCTGCAGGTACCAGAACCCACTCAGTAGCCAGCAGGCTGGGAAGCCTGTGAAATATGGGTCCTTGCTGTCCACAGCAGAAAAGATGACAGGCAGCAATGGGTCTGACGGGCTCAACTTCCCAAAACAAACAAAACACTGCTGCCATTAAATTTGAGTCTCATCTGAGATAGGCATTGAGCACATAAACTCTAGGTGTTGTGAAATTCCTTCCACTTGTTCTGAGTGGTTTGGCAATCTTACTTGCTTCAATTACATACATGGCTTAACAGACCCCTTTGGCTGCTATAAATACAAGTACAAATTTTATAAAATATTTCTCCCTACTACAAAGAGGAAAGAGACCTACCCCCTTCCCTTTTCTTAGAGCAGTTACTTCAGAAAATTTGTAATAGTAAATAGTAAATTCTTTCTCTGACTTGGGCGTCATCTCTTTAAAATGAAATCAACAAGGAAGGTAGTGCCCCAATCTCCCAGTTTCTGTAGGATAGAAGGAGCCTAACTTTCCTACACACAGGAGTTTATTTTTTCTTTGTATATAAGAAATTAGAAAATAGAGAGGACCACTACAATTACCAAATGAATTTATGAGAAATTATGTACGACAAATGGTGCTGTCAAATCTTCTTACCTTAGTACTACTTATCATATATTTTGAGGACATGAATGTAATGTATTGCTAATTGCTTGGCTATATAAAAGAATATTTCTTTCTCTCTTTGCAATCTCTTTAGTGGATTGTCTATGATGCACATCACAGTCTGGATTAATGCTTACCCAATAATAGAACTTACTTTTTTCCTGTATTTTGTGAAGAGGAACTTCTGGGTGGTTTTATTTTTATTTTCCCAACAGTGTATGTCAATGAAAACATTTAATACAGGTTCATAATCCAGTGAGTATGTTTTACTGTTAAGTCCTCCAGACCCTTGCTACTCCTGAGGAAAAAAGAGAGAGAGAGATCAGCCGGGCGCAGTGCCTAACGCCTGTAACCCTAGCACTCTGGGAGGCCGAGGCAAGAGGATCACTCAAGGTCAGGAGTTCGAAACCAGCCTGAGCAAGAGCAAGACCCCGTCTCTACTAATAATAGAAAGAAATTAATTGGCCAACTAAATATATGTAGAAAAAATTAGCCGGGCATGGTGGCGCATGCCTGTAGTCCCAGCTACTCAGGAAGCTGAGGCAGAAGCATTGCTTGAGCCCAGGAGTTTGAGGTTGCTGTGAGCTAGCCTGATGCCACGGCACTCTAGCCCGGGCAAAAGAGTGAGACTCTGTCTCAAAAAAAAAAGAGAGAAAGAGAGAGAAAAGAACACTGACATGCAAAGGAACATGCCCATTCACAAATATATAATCAGCTAAATTTACTATTGAGGGAGGAAAAAACTGTGAATGCATGCAGGTAGCCAGCAAATTGCTACAAGATTTTGGTATCAATTAATTCTATTTATACTCTGATGTCCTGTTTTTCATAATTTTCCTTCAGTACCTCCAATATCTTCCCTGACAGTGTATCTAGCACGAGTCACATCCTTCAACACAGCTTAGTAAATTTAGATTAAGTTAATTTTCCCATAGTACTCAATATGTCCTCTACAGATCAGCATTGGTATTCCCCTGGGGACTTTTTAACAGATCAGACTCTCATGCGGCTCCCACCACTACTGAGTCACATTCTTTGCAACAAGATCTCTAGGAAATTCCTTTGGACATTGAATTTTAAAAAGTACCATGCTAGAATATTAGGACATGGCTTTAGGAGAAAATATGAAAAATGGGTCTATTTCTGTACTAACATAAATTATATCCCACACTGACCTGTTTTCATTACTTTATGTTTACACAATATATTTACTTTGTTTCAGTTCATTATTTTAAAGATATTTAACATAGCAATTTCTTACCAGATTATCAGGAAAACTTGTGAAAGATTTTAAAGATAACTGGGTTTCTTTTCAGTGGAATTGATGAACAGGATACATTTTATGCTCTGGTAATTGGGGACCAATTTGCTCCCTCCACAAAATTTTGTTGACTGAAATACTTTTATTTAATATCTTATGCTAATTCTTTGGAAAAAATGTGTAAATGTTTAAATGCTGTTTCTTCTTAAATTTTGGAAATAATAAAATGTGAATTTTTTAAAACTATCATTAATTGAGCAATATTAAACATTAAAAAAATACACAAGTGATAAAAACAATTACAGGGCACAGTGGCTCATGCCTATAACCCCAGAGACTCAGGAGGCTGAGGAGAGAGGATCATTTGAGCTCAGGTGTTTGAGGCTGTAGTGAGGTATGATGGTGCCACTGTACTCCAGCCTGGACAACATAGTGAAACTGTCTAAACAAACAAATAAAAATTTAATATTTCACACTTGTTGATAACCATTAAATGTGACAAATTATATTGTAAATGAAATGGATATGGACTTATGTGCCTTTAACAAACACAGCTTCACTGAGATTTCTCTCATGACCTAAGTCATGTGCATTTCATAAAAGATTACCACATTCATTACATTTGGTTTCTCTCCAGTATGAATTCTAATACAATGTTTGAAATTTGGGTAAAAGCTTTGCCATACATATTACATTTACGTGGTTTCTCTCAAAGATGTATATTCTGATGTTTAGTTAAATGCAAGCCTTGGTTAAAGGCTTTGTCAAATACATGACTTTCACATGGTTTCTGTTCAGTATGGATTCTCTGATGTCTGGCAAAGTTTGAACACGTTAAATGGTTTGCCACACTGATTACATTTGTAATGTTTCTCTCTACTATGAATTCCCTTATGACTCCCAACACTTAATTTTTTGATAAAAGTGCTGCCACATACATTTGCTTTATAATGCTTCTTTTCAGTATGCATTTTCTGATGACTAGTAAGATTTTCAAATTGGGTAAAGGCTTTATCACACTCATTATACTTGTAAGGCTTCTCTCCAGTATGGATTCTTTGATGTCGGGTAAGGCTTGAACATACATTAAAGGCTTTGCCACACTCACTACATTTGTAAGGCTTCTCTCCAGTATGAATTATCTGATGACAATGTTAGAAGACTAGTTAAAGGCTTTGTCACATTCTTTACATTTGTAAGGTTTTTCTCCACTATGTATTCTCTCATGTTGAGTAAGGCTTGAACGCTCCATAAAGGCTTTGCCACACACATTACATTTATATGGTTTCTCTCCAGTATGAATTCTCTGATGTCTGGTGAGGTGAGACATGGTTAAAGGTCCTGTCACATTCCTTAACATTTGTAAGATCTCTGCCCGGAATGAATTCTCTGACTAGTGAGATTCGAACTTCCTCTGAAAGTTTTCCCACATTGGTAACATATGAAAGGTTTCTCTCCAGGATGGATTCTCTTGTGTTGAGTAAAGCTTGAACGCTCAGAAAAGGCTTTGCCACACTCACTACGTTTGTAAGGTTTCTCTCCAGTATGAATTTTCTGATGACTTGCAAGATTTGAATTTTGACTACAGCCCTTGCCACAAACATTACATTTATATGGTTTCTCTCTAGTGTGGATTCTCCAATGTCTAGTAAGGTTTGTAAACTGAGTAAAGGCTTTGCCACACTCATTACATTTGTAAGGTTTCTGCCCAGAATGAATTCTCTGAGGGCTAGTGAGGTTTGAGCTTTCTCTAAAAGCCTTCCCACAGTCATTATATTTGTAAGGCTTTTCTCTAATTTGTGTTTTCTGATGTTCTTTAAACAATAAAGAATGTATAAAACCCTTCCCATACTTATTATAAATGTTGTCGTTGACACTAGGAGGAATTTTTTGAAGTGAAGCAGAGGAACAGTAATTGTTGATAAATTTTTCAACTTGATTATATTCATAAATTTTCTCTTCAGATTGAAGTTTCTGAATTTCAGCAACATATGACTGAAAGCTTAATCCAATACTATTCTCAAAACATTTTATATATTTGTTTCCCACATAAGGTATTTTATGTTTTAGTTTTAGTAAATTCCTTATATATGACTTCTCCTGTTTGTAATACTGATAAGCACGTTTTCTTACAGAAACACTGATTTACTTGGAAATTACTCCAGGATTTGTTATCTTGTTGATCTCTTCTACCAGTGAGATTTTTATTATGAGTCATGGTCAATCTTTTGTAATTTTTTCCATCATATCCAGTCTGACTCTCCAACTCTTGCAAATTTTGCTGGACTTCCCAGAAATCAAAATCCTTGATGTCATGTCTCATGTCTTTTCAATATCAATGTCTGAAATAATTCTCCTTTGTTAATGTCCTCTTTTGGTGATAATTCCTTGATTGTACATCTAGCAGAAATATCTGAAAGATATAAAAAATACCTTAGTTTCCTATTAACTAGAGTTGGAAAGTGACTATTTTATACTGAAAAAAAAAACATTACACCAAAAGTAATACTTATAATGAAAAGTCACAAAACTTCTCAACCATGGTCTTGAAATGTTTAAAAACACAAAAGGAATAAAATTCCTCAATAAAGAGTGATCACATAAAATTCAATTATTTTTAGGAAAGCCTAGTTCCAACACCCTATGACCAAACTACTCACAGTATGAAAATGTACATAGAACCTAAAACAAGAGGTATTTTTTATGTTACCACCCTAAAGCACAGAAATGGCTGAGGGGCCTAAAGAGGCAAAGAGGCCTTCAGACAGCCCCATGAAGTTTCCTGGGGCCCCAGATGCAATGGAAGAGCAGCCAGTGATTTTCCACATCGTAAGATCTTCCAAATACATGAAGTGAGGATGGAACTTGGACAGTCCTTGGTACAGGACACTGGTCTACATCTGGACTTAGAACTGAGGATCAGATGGGCTCAAATATAGAAGGAGAGACCAAAGGTTCCCTTCAGAATTTGAAATAGCCCTCCTGGTCTCTCTAAAAGCCAACAGACCAAAGAGATCACAGGAGCCATATAAGACAGTGTTGTAGGTCATGATAAAGACTTCAGCTTTTTCTCTGCATGAGAACATCATGGGAGGGTTGGAGGACAAATTTTTATATGTCTGCAGAACAAAGTAGTGGAAAGGGAAGATTTCCATTGAGAGCTCACAAAAGCTTTCCTTTTCCCAAAGACCTCTCTCATTTGGGGAGAGTTTCCCAAACAATATGTAATGAAGGAGCTTCCTTTCTACCCATCTAAGCTCTTACCTGTGTTCATACCTTTGATATATTGCCACTTACTTGATTTTTTTGCTATTTTCTCCTTACCCTCCACAGCCCAGGGCTCTTTCCATTGCTCCAAAATGGAAATAATATTCCAGTCAGAAAGAGAGATTCCTCCTTATGAGAAAAAAGGAACATGATATGCTGTGGCTTTTTCAGAATATAATCCCAGCCCTAAGTTTAGCTAAGGAAGAGAGCACATTACATATGAATCTAGAAAATATTTCATAAGTTTGTTCACTGTCTGCTTCCTTTTGAATGCTTTAGGAATATTTTAGGTATAAAGATATTTAGCTCTCTTTCCAAGAATTACTGAATCAAAAGCACAAAGGTAAAACCAGGGAATCAGATATTAGTCTAGAGGGAAGTTACGCTCACCCAGGGAGCCCAGGTTCCTGTAGTTCTCCCACATCACATCCCTGTATAATGTCCTCTGAATGGTTACATCCTCAAATGTCAATGGCACCTGTAATGAAAATTACATTTCATCAAGTGGATATGGGGAGAGCTCTTAGATTCACATAAAATGATAAAAGAGAGGATTAAGAATTCTTTGGGTTATAGTGAGTGTTTCAACAGATCACTGTAAGATAACTTTGATACAGTTTATATCTCTAATTTTCTTTTATTATACTTGTCAACTGTTGGACATAAAATCCACAAAATCACTGTGCATTTCACAATTGTGTAGACAACAAAAGAAATACACAAATGAAAAAAATTCTTCAGAAAGTGGTCCATACAGAAGGGCTAGATACTGCATTCTACATATCAATGATATTCATTTCTCTGATGATCTAGAGCATGAGTGGTATCATCAGGAATTCCAAAGTCACCGTGTTATTAAAAAAAATTCAGAATTTAACAATTTGTGATGATTATAATGGCAATGAGTAAACACTTACCATGTCCTATGCATTACTCTAAATGTGTATTATTTCATTTAATAATATTAGAGAAATATCTTTTCCCATCTCAAAGAGAAGACGATTGTGTCACAGACACTCTAAAAAACTCACCTCAGGACAAACAAGTAAGAAATGCCAGAGTCAGCAGCTGAACCAGCTGGTAGTGGAAATCCCTGAATTTGTAGCCAGCTGCTTTTAAGTGGGGGGGGCCTTGGGACTCCAGAACTTGTGGCTGGTATCCAAAGTGAGGGCACCGTTGTGGAGGATTGTGCCCTTAATATGTGAAGTTTGACCCAACTACAGATAGCTGCAAAAAATTATAAATTATAAAAGTCACAAGGGTATATGTAAAGAATTGAATTATAGAACATAAAAGTCCCTAAACATACATCAAAGGAAAACCCAGCAAAATATAAAAATCCATTTTGCATTTCTATAAAATAACACAATATACTCAGACCCACAAGTATTTGGGAAATGGAAATACAAAGAGTTGACATTTCCTCCCAGATTTTAAAAATATAAAAGGTATATAGTACCAAGTTTTGTTTAAATCTCACATGTTCAAGGTTGGAAGAGTATATCTGCAGCTTTGGAGGAGAACATACATCTTGCTAGAATCTACCAAAATATGAAATGCACCATCCTTGATCTAGTAATCATGTCTCAAGTTGTTCAATCCAGAAGAACCCTCAGGTATCTGCAGAGCAGCTCACCTGTTCAGAGGCAGCCACTGTGGCATTCTTGGTAAAAGCAAAAATCCCATGTGTCTAAATTCAGAGGCTGCTCTAAGGAGAATCTAAAAAAATAAACTATGTCTGCATTTACTAACATAAAAACAACTCCAAGATATATGAAAATATCACCATATAACATTTACTAAAGAATTTAAACTAAAATCACTTAAAGATAAATAAATGTATTTTTGTAAGACTAGTACTTAATCTTGTCACAGAACTGAAGATAGAGATTACAAATGATGACAGTGACTGATGATAGAAGATGTGACAGGGGAGTAGATACTATAGAGTCCCCCCTGCTTATCTGAAAGGGATACCTTCCAAGACCCCGAATGAACGCCTAAAACTTAGGATAGTACCAAATCTTATAATATGCTGTTTTTTCCTATACACACAGAACTATGACAAAGTTTAACTTATAAATTAGGCACAGTAAGTTACAATAACTAATAGTAAAATAGAACAATTGTAAAAATATATAATAAAAGTTATATGAATGTGGTTTGTCTCTCTCTCTCTCAGAATGTCTTATTGTACTATACAGTATTTACCAATTTTCAGACCAAGTCTGACTGCAGGTAACTTAACTTCAGAAAACAAAACTGCAGATAAAGGGGAACTACGTTACTTCTTATTCCCTAACCTATATCATCGTTTTGATCAAAGATAAATCACGTGATGTTTAAAATAAATGTAATATTAGTAACAACTGGTAGAACCAAAATTTGGCTCCAGCCTCTCTGATGACAAAGATAAATTCTCCAATGTCTTGGCAGAATCATAAACATTTTTATCTAAAACACCTGCTGCATAGAGTCCCTGAATAAATACCAGGGTCTTCGTGGGATGCATGTACTGTGAATGATTTGTAAGAACCTCTTAATGTAGAATAAATTATACAACAAAATATTCTCTATCACTGATATCTGCTTCTGAACTTTCCATTCCAGTCCAAATCATTAATATTTTAGAACCAGAAACACACTGATTTACTTGTTTGTCTTCAAGTATATTGTAAAATAAGGGAAAGCAGGTTTCCCCTTAACAGTCTTATTTTCCAGAATTTCCCAGCTGTTTCTGCACATCAATACAGCAAACCACATACAGTTCTTTTTAATGCTGGTCTACAGTGAGCTGACAGTGCATTCCCAAGCAACCCCTTAAACAATCTACTTTAGCTAACCTCACTGACACTAAGGGACCCATTGCTAGTCTCTGATCCATTCCTGAGTATGAAACCCTTCCCATGATAATCCCCTAAATGGTCACTCTTCACAAATTCAATGTCAGTGGATAATTATGTGATAGAATCTTCTGGAGATAAGAAGGAACTGAAGGAAGGTAAGGGTGAGTGTGATCAAACACATCAGGCAGAATGCTTCAGAGTCAGAGAAGACAACAAGTCTAAAACACAGCATTTCAACAAAGAGAGACACAAAACCAACCAAGAATATGACTTTTACCTGGGAAAGAACCATTTTTGACTCCTCTTCCTTTCCTCTTCCTCTGGGTTTCTTTCTCAGGTAAGATCAACCTTGAGAAGTCAATCCTGAGGGTTGAAAATAGGCTGTTTAAAGCTTAGAATCAACATACTCCCTTCCTGTGACACAACCACACACATAGGGAGGACCTCAACAAGCAGAAAAGGCCGATCTCTGCCGGTCAGCGCAAACAGGAGGGATTTGGGGACACAGAGATCAACAGGTGAGTGTGTAATACTCTTTTCTTCAAAACTCGTTGCCCCCCTCATGAAGCCCACACATTCTGCTGCTTCACCGAAACCTGGGCTATAATGATCCTCCCCTTCAAGTCACAGACCTGGACCAGACCAAACCCCGTGCAAAGTAGAGCCTCCCTCTCCTCTCCCTGTATCAGGGACGGAGATGAATGGGGCAGAGAAGAGAAGGTCAGTGAAAGGTTTTAAACAAGAAAATGATGCGGCGGCCTCTACACAGACTGAAGGCAGAACGACCAGAGAAGAGTATGGACACTACACCGATTTTCATCCGAAGCAGGCGAGGACCTCCAGAACGCGACAGAGGAGCTACCAGGCCTCGGAATATATCAGCGTGACAGTGGCACTCTCCGTGGGCAAGAATGCAGGTGCAGTGATTCTAACGTCACAGAGAGATCCCTGAACCCTGGGACAAGGGCAGTGGGGGCCGCGCAGCAGGGGTTTGAAACGGAAAATCCGGAACTCACTCACTCTCCCTTATCTGCGGCTCATCTCGATTCACTTCCGGGTCTTCAAAAAGCTGCGCACGCGCAATTAGGAGAGGCGGGCCAGAGGCTGGGTCTCGGCGGGGCGCTGCAGGAGCGAGACGGGATGTAGACAGTGCGCAGGCTCAGGCCAGGGAGGGAGCGCGCAGGTGTGGTGGCCTGTCCACCCTCCCTCCGCCCATGGCTGATTGTTTTGTTTTTCTCTCTGTTAAGTAGTACTTGTTTCTCCTCTTTCTAATGCTTTTAAATCTACTTTTATTTTTATTTATTTATTTGTATTTATTAATGGTTTGTTTATCAAGAGAAACTATTCCTCAGCCCACATATTCATAGCTCAGGAACACAGGTCAGTGACAAACTTCCATGTAAAGCAACCCAAAGAAATTCTTTTATGTTCCAAAATCACTTTGCACTCTGAGAGATGCCAGCCTTCCTCATCTCCTCAAAATCTTTCATAGAATCATAATTTCTGTAGAAATCTGCATATGCTTTCTTTCTTGGTTCAGCCACACCAAACTTACATAAAGCTGCAACTCCCAGGGATATGGGGAATGCTCCAACAATATAAATCCCCAGACGCCTGGCCAGGAGGCCACGCATCGGAGGTTTCGCCAAAGTGCTGGAAGCCATAGTAGGTACCGTCCTTGAGGGGTATGCCAACCTCAACACGTCCCTCCTGGCTGATGGAGAAACGAACTGCCTTTATTTATTTGTGTGTGTTTGTGGAGGTGGGTCTCGCTGTGTTGCCAGGGTCAGCCTCAAGCTCCTGGACTCCAGTGATCCTCCAGCCTCAGCCTCCGGGGTGGCGGGGACTACAGGCTGGCGCCATCTCGCCCTATTTAAATTTTCTTGGTTTCTTGTAGTGCAAGACTGTTTGGTGCCTGTTCTAAGTTAATGTTTAAGGTAGAAGAGTAGCTGAAGTCAAACTTTTTGTTCAAGTGAGTGGAGACAAGTATCCTCTGAGTAATGAAACTAGAATGTGAAATGCTGAAGTACTTGTGCGGAATGAGCAATTTCATACTATCGCCCCCAGAACATGATTTCTGTTCTTGCTTCGTTTGGGCAGCAAAGACACCCTAGGCTCAGTTCCAGGGATTTCATGGGCCCAGACCAGGGGCTGTGGCAGTGGAGGGTTGAGGAATTAATTGAAAAGAACAAAAATTTCTGCGTGTGTGTGTGTGTATATATATTCCTTTATCTTCTTTTAAATTAAATTTGTTGTTCACACCTCTTGATATGGATTATACATATATACTTGATAGAAAGTGAGACTTATTGAATGGCATTCCACGTCTTGCTTGTCTTTAATTACTATGTATATATACATCGTAATTTCATATTTTTCTTTATCTTTACTATCAATTATTTGGATGAGTATTTTTAAATTTTAAATTTGGGTAAATTTGTTATTTTAATCTGTTTTTCTTTTCTATTCCTGATTTTTTTGTGTCATGTGGATATGAGGCTTGTAAAAGGTGTACTCTTTTGGGGGTGTTTGGATTTGCTTCTAACTGATGAACAATTAATTCTGCAAGATTTCCAGGGACATTTGATAGGAATATCTATTCTTTTATATAAACAATAAAACAACTAATAAAACTAGATTTTCAAATTATCAATAGCATCATTGACACCAAAAAAAATTTTTTTTTTGAGACAGAGTCTCACTGTGTTGCCCAGGCTAGAGTGAGTGCCATGGCATCAGCCTAGCTCACAGCAACCTCAAACTCCTGGGCTCGAGCAATCCTTCTGCCTCAGCCTCCCAAATAGCTGGGACTACAGGCATGTGCCACCATGCCCGGCTAATTTTTTCTATATATTTTTAGTTGGCCAATTAATTTCTTTCTATT
>CAUYRT010098676.1:0-14896 GCA_963574885.1 Lepilemur ruficaudatus
TGTACGCAATAATCTCAGTTTGGAAGTCCTAATTTTATCCTCTATCAAAACATAGGAGTTTGTATTAGATAAAATGAAACAGGAGTGCTGTCTGCAGAACTCTGGGCCACAGGATGGTGGGTGATTCTGCTGAGGGCTTTTCTTTTCTTTCTTTCTTTTTTTTTTTTTTTTTTGAGACAGAGTCTCATTCTGTTGCCCGGGCTAGAGTGCCATGGCGTCAGCCTAGCTCACAGCAACCTCAAACTCTTGGGCTCAAGTGATCCTCCTATCTCAGCCTCCCGAGTAGCTGGGACTACAGACATGTGCCACCATGCCTGGATAATTTTTTTTCTATATATTTTTAGTTGGCCTATTAATTTCTTTCTATTTTTAGTAGAGACGGGGGTCTCACTGTTGCTGAGGCTGGTTTCGAACTCCTGACCTTGAGCTATCCTCCTGCCTCGGCCTCCCAGAGTGCTAGGATTACAGGCGTGAGCCATCGCGCCTGGCTTGCTAAAGGCTTTTCTTCAAAAGCTCATTCAGGCAGAACTGATCATTCTTAAACGCTCACAGAAACTGTTCCATCATGATATGAATTAACTGTTATTCCAAAAGCCTGGGGATATAAGTCTCTTGCACTGTTGTAAAGTGATGTTACAAATGTAAAGTGGCCTCAGAGTGCTGAGGGACATAAGGGACATGCATGACTCTATATTGTATTGAAGTTCTAAGTTTAAATACACAAATACTTAGCGTCGTGTCACAGTTGCCTACTGTATTCAGTAACGAGCTGCATAGGTGTGTAGCCTGGGAGCAACAGGCGACACCATACAGCCTAGGTGTGTTGTGGGCTATGCTGTGTAGGTTTGTGTAACAGCACTCTATGATGTTCTCCGGACAAGGAAATCACCCAGCTACACATTTCTCTGACCGTGTCCCTGTCAAGTGATGTGTGACAGCACTTAATAAGATCACATGTTTGCAGGCACTCGAAAGTCCGGCAGAAGAGTGAGATGGACATTGTTGTTAGTGAAGACTTGAATGGAACAGTGAAGTTTTCAAGCTCTCTACCCTACCCCAATAATCTTAATGGGTAAGGCTTTCTTCCTTCCTTCCTTCCTTCTTCCTATTTCCTAGAAATACAAGTCTGAGGTGATACCTGATAATTTAAATAGGTTATCAGGATATCGTCCTGTGACTAAGAACTTGGCAGAGTCCTTCCCAACCTGAAACTTAGAGTAGGTTCCCATGCTTATCTCCCTAGAAATCATCTAAGTTCATATCACAATTTATCTGTCCCTCTTTTTACGCTTAGTAGCCTCTACCTTGGATTGCATTTGGTTTTGCGTAGGGTTTATCCCTTATTTGACGGAAAGCCTTTTAAGGATAGGGAACTACACCTTACTTCTCTTTGCACTCCTCATGTGGCCTGATGCTGTGTTATTGTCAACAAACGAATCCCTGTGGTCGGCATGGCTTTGCAATCCTAGTCTCAGAGCCACCCTAGCAGTGGTTAACTAACAATGTCAGAATTGGGCAATGGTATGAAAGAAAGCTACAAGGTGGTCACACATAACTGAGTTGCATGGCTAATGATTACCATGAGTGTTTGAGGGTGGGGAGAAAGGATTGTGTGGACTAGAGCTAAATGGAATAACCTGGGATGAGCTTTAACTTTGTGGAAGGGCCTGGAAGGATGTACAGGTCATGGACAGATAAAGACAGTTGAAAGGGGAAAGATTGGGGTGAGCAGGGCTTGTGGGAGGGGAGGCAGAGGATAGCTGTGTTGGCTGCAGGGAGGGTTTGGGTGCCCACAGGAAGCAGGCTCTGGGGGAGGCAGTTGGACTTTGTCATGTGAACCCAGCTGCTGCTTTGGGGGGCATTTAACCCATCTGGCAGCATGGGGTCTATTTTTTTTTTATTTGTATCCCTATTTAACTCAGTGGGTTCTAGATTATGTGTGTGGATCGCCTGGAGGTATGACATGCCTGTAAAATGCATCTTAAAGCATCAGAGGCCGGTCTCACCCAGCCAGTGGGAAATTGGCGTGTGGACCCATGGGCTTGGAAATCTCTGATTTGGGGGGCTGTTTTTGCAGGTCAGGAGAGAGGGGTAAGCACTTGAAGAATTAAATTGGTTGTGCTTTTTCTCTCCGATTAATCCGTTTTCATTTTCAATAATCGTTTGTTGGCTGCTGTCTGTGTGTGTGATTGTGAGACGCACAGTGCTTACAGACGGGCACACGGGCGGCCAGTACAGCTGGAGATGTCTCCTCCTACACTCTGCTCCTCTCCCCAGCGTCCTGGCGCAGCAGCTGGAGAAGTGGCTACAGCTGATGCTGATGTGGCACCCCCGACAACGGGGCACAGACCCCACGTATGGGCCCAATGGCTGCTTTAAGGCCCTAGATGACATCTTAAACCTCAAGGTGAGCAGGGAGCTGTGTTAGCCCCAAGGCAGCAGCGAGGGTCCCTGCTGGGACACAGCAGGTCTCAGAAAGCAATGCCAGGACAGAGCAGGTCAAGGGCCAGCGACCTCATGAGGAAATGTAGGCTCCTGGGAGAGTCTTTGTACAGGAGTAAGGTCATAGCTCTGGACAAACAGCAACATGAAAGACTAGAGTATATGAAACTTGGCATCTGGGCTCCCTTCCTCAAGTTAGGCCCTTGCTGTGTATGGCCAGAAAATGTTTGGAGCAGCAGAGGATCTGGGCAAACAGGTGGGCATCTCTTTAAAGAAGCCGTTTTGTCCCAGTAACACCTGGGTTGTGTTGCAGCTGGTTCATATCTTGAACATGGTCACGGGCACCATTCACACCTACCCAGTGACGGAGGATGAGAGTCTACAGAGCTTAAAGGCCAGAATCCAGCAGGACACAGGGATCCCAGAGGAGGACCAGGAGCTGCTGCAGGAGGCAGGTCTGGCATTGAATCCGGACAAGCCGGCCACACAGTGCATTTCAGACAGCAAGGTGAGCCCTGCCTTCTTGCATTCCCTGATTGTCCCTGACTTTGCCTCCTAGGACACTAATGACACCTTTAGATTTCAATTCTATTTTGACAAGTCATCTATTACTGTTGATGCAGACACCTGTCTGTTTCTGTAAGTTGCAGCAGGGGATCCCCTGTTGGATCCCCTGTGTGGTGTAATAGGAGACAGGAGTCACTCCGTGCTTGACTCCTTCCTTGCAGACCACTTAGAGTGCCTATCTCTCACCTTGACTGCCAACATGATGCTTTACTCTCCTGAGTCAACCTGAACTACTTTTGATCACCTCTGTGTACAGAACAGGGTTAGACTCTTGTGTTAACCACAGCAATGTGAGACATGGTCTCTGCCCAGAAAGAACTCATAAGCTAACTTGTGGAGATAAAGTTATCATAGGAGAAATAATCGTTGCATAGGGCAATATATAGTGAATTTCTAAACTACCCAGGAAAGACAGAATAACATAACGTGTTGTAAATAAGATGTATTTTCAAGTAAGTATAGAAGGAACAGGAAAAATAAGAGCAGGCTGGAGTGGTTAAGAAAGGCTTCATGGGTGCTTAGCTCTGGTTGGCTGAAGAGGATGCTTGTGAACAGTGGGAAACACTCTTAAACCTCTTCATTATTAATGGGGAAAGAGAGGGGTTGGATCCATGAGATTCGTTTTGTTCTTTACCTTTGCAGTTAAATGAGGGCCGCACGCTGGACATGGATCTCGTTTTTCTCTTTGACAACAGTAAAATCACCTATGAGACTCAGATCTCCCCACGGCCCCAACCTGAAAGTGTCAGCTGTATCCGTAAGAACATTATTAAAAAAAAAAATCAATTATAATGCATGGGACAAGGCAGGAGGGAGAGACGTGGACCAGGCAGGGGCCACGTCTAGGAAATGAGTGTGCCTGGTCCTTGGGGTAGCCTCCTTTCCTTAGGACACGCAAGGAGCAGCCTGGGAGAAAGGGCAGAGGAAATCGTGCATTCATTTCAGCCTCCTAAATAGAACCTCAAACAGAGGACAGAGAATACTGCCCACAAGCCATTTTGTTTTTTTTGAAGTTTCATTTATATATATATATATTTTTTTTCTTTACAGGGCTAGAGTGCTGTGGGGTCATCCTAGCTCACTGCAGCCAGACTGCAGGCACACGCCATGATGCCTGGCTAATTTTTAAATCTTTTGTAGACACAGGGTCTTGCTGTGTTGCCCAGGCTGGTCTCAAACTCCTGGCTTTAAGAGATCTTCCCACCTCAGCCTCCCAAAGTGCTGGGATTGCAGGTGTGAGTCACTGCAGCTGGCCTCATTTATATTTGTTCGCTTGTTTTCTTAAATTAATACTGAGCCCAGGCTGGGCAATGGTGGCTCACGCCTATAATCCTAACACTCTGGGAGGCTGGGAGGATCGTTTGAGCTCAGGAGTTCAAGACCAGCCTGAGCAAGAGTGAGACCCTATCTCTACTAAAAGAACAGAAAGAAATTAGCTGGACAACTAAAAATATATAGAAAATATTAGCCAGGCATGGCAGCACATGCCTGTAGTCCCAGCTACTTGGGAGGCTGAGGCAGGAGGATCCCTTGAGCCCAAGAGTTTGAGGTTGCTGTGAGGTAGGCTCACGTCACGGCCCTCTATTCTGGGAGTGAGACTCTGTCTCAAAAAAAAAAAAAAAAAATACTGAGCTCATTCTTCTACAGGACTCATTTATATTTTAATAATTAATATATATAAGAGATCCCCCCCAAAAATCAAAAGATACAAAAGACTGAATATACAGTGAGAACAATAAGCCACCATTTCTCCCCAATTCCCCAGCTAGTGAATTCCCTGTCCAGGGAAACCACAGCTGTCATATTTTTGGGTATCCTTCCAGGGATATTTTTCTCCCCAAACAAATAGTAGCATATAATATGTACCATTCTGTACCTGCCTTTTTCACTTAACAGTATATTTTGGAGATTTTTCTCCTTTTGTTACATATGTAGCTGCCTTACTTTTTAATGTCTGTGTAATACTCCATTGTGTGGTGGACATTCTAGTGTCTGGTGGACATTTTAATGTGTCTTCCACGTCTACCTGCCACCCTCCCCCACTTCCACACTGAGAGTGCACAGAGGCAAGGTCCAGGGTCTTAGAGATCTCCAGGCTTCTTGCTTATTTCATCATCTCCAGTACTGCTGGTTGAAGCTGATTTTTAATAAGCCTTCATACAACTTTAAATGTTGTGAACAGAAGAGTTTCTATTGAAAGTATATGAGCCAGAGTACATGTGGATACATCTCCAAATGATTCATAAAATATTTCTTCAGATCAAATCAGTAGCCATTTATTGGCCATGCTTATACTGTAATGGGTTCTAAAAAAATATATATGTGACAGTAACCAGATATAACACCCCAAAAAGTTATGTAATAGTGTCTTAGTTACATAATTTTTAAAAATGTAAAAGTACCAGTGATGTCCCAAGGCAGGATGTGGTTAATGGTAGGAGAGTTGCTCTCTGACAATTGCTTGTGTCTCTATTTCCAGTTCAAGAGCCCAAGAGGAATCTCTCTTTCTTCCAGCTGAGGAAGGTGTGGGGCCAGGTCTGGCACAGCATCCAGACCCTGAAGGAGGATTGTAACCGGCTGCAGCAGGGACAGCGGGCTGCCATGTATTGTGCCAGGCATTTTTAACCTAATTGATTTAAAATTGCTTGGTGGCTTTGGCCACAGGGAAGTGGCTGAGGCAGGGACCCAGAAGCAACTGTTAAGAGACAAAAGGGAGACACTGGTTTGGCCAGTGGGAAGTGTTTGGGTGGGCTGGGCTTGGGAGGTGAGTGTGGTTAGCACAGGGAGAGGAGGGCAGGCCTGGAGGCTGGGCTGGCCGAGCCAGGGCAGAACTGGGGGCCCAGAGGAGCCCACTGCAATTTGGGTTAGCAAAACTGCCCTGATTATTATGCTGGGCATTTAAAATCTTTCCCCAGGTATGGGGAAAGTTTAGCTTCTTGGCCCTGTGTGTAGTGTGGAACTGCCTAATTCCAGTTTTGGTGCAGAACCGCATGCGTTTCTGACGGCTAGGAAATTGTCCGTTGGTTATAAGTCGCTGCTGTTATTATAATAATAATCATAGCAGGGACCTCTCTTGGAAGTTGAGGAGGTTTTATGACTGCACAGGAATAGTACTTGGATCCCAAAGATGCTCCAAGGTGGTTTGCTGTGGGTCCTACAGGATGAATCTCCTCCGGAACAACAGCTGCCTGTCCAAGATGAAGAATTCCATGGCGTCCATGTCTCAGCAGCTCAAGGCCAAGCTGGATTTCTTCAAAACCAGCATCCAGATCGACCTGGAGAAGTACAGTGAGCAAACCGAGTTTGGGATCAGTGAGTGGTATTTGCAGTGAGCTCAAAGAGACCCTTTTCTTTTGTCCTCTTACAGTTGAGTTGCTGTTTGTGTTTTAGTTTTGTGGTGGTGGTGTTTTGTTTTTCAATTTTTTTCTCCAATTTTTTTTCAGCCTCAGATAAACTGCTGCTGGCCTGGAGGGAGATGGAACAGGCTGTGGAGCTGTGTGGGCGGGTAGGACACTCATTTGGGGTTTTTGTTCTTACTGAGGGGGTGAGATTTTATGCTGCCATTTCTCACTTTTTCTTCAAACCCTGGGTCGATCTTCTGCATCAGAAATGAAGTTTACCTGGCCATGCTTTGACCTTAACTAGACTTTCTGGAAAGAGGCCGCGAGAGCAGCCAGTAAGGGAGCCCTTCTATGGCTGGCCTCTAGCTGTACAGAGGACAGAGGCGGTCCAAATTTAAATAGGCAGCAGAATGTTAAATGGCCTTGGGGAAAGGCCTGGAGTCTCAGACCTCTTCTGTCAGGAAGGGCATCAGATGAATGACCAACACACCATCTTGTCAATGGATTTTACCTAATTTTGTTGGGACGCTAAATACGTAAGAAACAAGGCCTAGCAGAAAGTCTCAGGACAGTGCAAATCAGTTGCCCGTGAAAAATGTCTGTTATGAGGGCAAGTAAGTGAGTAAGCAAGTAAGCCTAGTGAACCTCATACAGATTGAAGACCTTGGGCTCCAGGGCTTTTTTTTTTCTGGGCTCTTTTACTGTCTTCCCCTATGCACTTGGTGTGTTCTTTTTTTTTTTTTTTTTTTTTTTGTGTCTTCTTATAAATCAGTATTGATGGGGTATATGTGTGCTTAAAGGTACAAATTTTGGCCAGGTGTGGTGGCTCATGCCTGTAATCCTAGCACTCTGGAAGGCTGAGGGGGGAGGATCACTCAAGGTCAGGAGTTTGAAACCAGCCTGAGCGAGACCCCATCTCTACTAAAAAAATAAAAAGAAATTAATTAGCCAACTAAAAATATATAGAAGAAATTAGCCGGGCGTGGTGGCACGTGCCTGTAGTCCCAGCTACTCGAGAAGCTGAGGCAGTAGGATTGCTTGAGCCCAGGAGTGTGAGGTTGCTGTGAGCTAGGCTGATGCCATGGCACTCTATCTAGCCCAGGCAACAGAGTGAGATTCTGTCTCAAAAAAAAAAAAAAAAGGTACAAATTTTGTAGCCAGTACCTTATTTAGCCATAGAGAGGTCTCCCCATTTGCTAGACATTAGGGGTCTGGGCGTTACACGTGTCACAGCATTTGATGGACGAATTCCGAGAGAGGAACGTGCAGTGGCATCTGGTGTGCCAGGTGCTGTATCAGCTGCTGCACGTTCTTTGCCAGACCTGACTGCTCAGCGGGCCCTGTTAGAAGCCTGTTCGTGGAAAAGGAAACCAGCTCAGGGGTTGAGTAACTTGCCCAAGGGCCACACACTACTAGAAAGCAGTAGAGTGGAGAGTCACACCCAGGCTATTCTGACTCCAGAGCCCGAGTTCCTCTGGCCAGTCCACTGGGAGTCGTCAGTGAGTGTGTAGAGCCCCCCGTCCCTAGCAGAGCTTGCAGCTCTGGATTCTTTTGCTACGTCAGTTAACATGCGCAGGGCTTTTCCATCAGGAGAACGAAGTGAAGCACCTGGTGGAACGCATGATGGCGCTGCAGACGGACATCGTGGACTTGCAGCGGAGCCCGATGGGCCGGAAGCCTGGGGGAACCCTGGACGACCTGTGAGTACCGCTGGGGGCCACGCTCTGCCCTGGCACCCTCAGAACCCTCCCCCCAGCATCCGCGTGTGTGTTACATCACCCTCCGAGGCTGCCCCCAGGGGCCCATCTCGGCAAATCGCCGCTAGCCTCGGTGTCCATATCTATTCAGTGGGAAGGAAAGCCGTGTGAGCCCACCAAGTTGTGGGGGTCTGTTCGGGTCGTGCATTTGATAAGTAGCTCGTAACCCATAGAGGCCATGAGGCCAAGTAGCCCCACCGTCAGCATCCGGCATGCGCCCACCCCGACGCGGGCGAGAGGGCAGAGCGCGGCACGGCGGCGGCGGCGGCAGCAGCTGCGAGGCTGTAGCCTGGCGCGTCGACGAGCTTGCGTGTCCATGACCCGGGCGGTGTCCGGCGCGGGCCCCCGCGGGCACGAGGTGGCGGGCAGACCAGGCCCACCCGAGGAGATAACGCGCGACCCAGTGCGCAGGCCACGGGGAACTGGGCGGCTTCGCAGGGCTGTCGACGGCGCGTTGCTGTGAGCCGAGCGCGGGTCTAGGACCAGTCTAGGACTTGGAGGAGGAGAAATTCGTCACTGACCCTTTATTGTTCTCTAGTTCTTCTTTAGAGAATGTGAGCCAGTGTCCCCTGTGGGGAAAGAGGGTAGGCGTCTGTGTCCACCCTTGGGCTCGAGTTCCCGAGGCGGAGCCCTGTTTTCCGCGCTCGGCCAGGGACGGCGCCTGGAGTCCCTGCCGCGGAGGCTGAGTGGAGGAGTTCGGAAGGACAGAGGGATGTCTCCTTGACTTAAGATTTTCTGTCATTTGGCCGGGCACGGTGGCTCACGCCTGTAGTCCTAGCACTCTGGGAGGCTGAGGCGGGAGGATCGCTCAAGATCAGGAGTTCTAAACCAGCCTGAGGAAGAGCGAGACCCAGTCTCTACTAAAAATAGAAAGAAATTAATTGGCCAACTGAAAATATATATAGAAAAAATTAGCTGGGCGTGGTGGTGCATGTCTGTAGTCCCAGCTACTTGGGAGGCTGAGGCAGGAGGATCTCTTGAGCCCAGGAGTTTGAGGTTGCTGTGAGCTAGGCTGACGCCACGGCACTCTAGCCCGGGCAACAGAACGAGACTCTGTCTCAAAAAAAAAAAAGATTTTCTGTCATTAAACCCTGGAAGTGTGGATTTTGATAATGAAGGCAACTGTTTGCCCACTATAGGTGTCGCCTAAAACGTTGTCAGAAACAATAGTCTCCCCCAGTCAGGACAGACGTGTCGCCAGTCTCACTCGGGCCGGTGACTCTGCTGGCAGGATTTAGCCGGCGCTTCTGCATTTGTTTGACCTTGAATGTGGACCCTCTTTGTGTGTTTCAGAGAAGAGCAAGCCCGAGAGCTGTACAGGAGACTGAGGGAAAAACCGCGAGGTAAGTGTGGCGCTGCGCCCGCCTCCACCCGTCTCACTCCCGTGGACGAGGCTTGGTCCTCTCTGCCTGGAGGGACTGCCACTCCTCCTCCCTGCAGACCAGCGCACCGACGGCGACAGTCAGGAGATGGTGCGGCTGCTGCTGCAGGCCATTCAGGGCTTTGAGAAGAAAGTGCGCATGATCTACACGCAGCTCAGGTACACGCCCTCCTTTCCTGCTCTTCGGGGCGCTGGGGAGAAGCGCAGGTGTGTGCGCCCATCTTCCCTGGCCCGATTTACCGAGCCGCCTGCAGGAACTTCCCCTGCAACTGCGCTCTCACCCTATGGCCACCAGAGCTCGCGTTCTGCTTTACGCAGCACAGATGCCACTGGCTTTGTGGTGTTTATTCTTTACAGCAAAACCGTGGTCTGCAAGCAGAAGGCTCTGGAGTTGCTGCCCAAGGTGGAGGAGGTGGTGAGCTTAATGAATGAGGATGAGAAGACGGTTGTTCGGCTCCAGGAGAAGCGGCAGAAGGAGCTCTGGAACCTCTTGAAGATTGCCTGCGTGAGTGTGCCCCCCAGCTGCTCGGGCTTTTCTGCCTCTCTGCTGCCATCGCCATCCCACGGGGGAGGCCGCTGAGCCCGGAGCTACTCAGCTGCTGCCACTCGGTTTTGCCTTGTGTGCTCTGTGAGCAGGAGGGCAGGATAGGGGCTTGTGCTGCTTGTGTTTATTTATGTGTGTGTTACTTTTCCTGTGGCTGCTGTGAAAAATTACCGCAAACCCAGTGGCCTAAAACAACAGAAATTTATTCTCTGAATTCTAGAGGCCAGAAGGTCAAAATCCAGGTGTCGGCATGGGAGGATCCTTCCTTACCTCTTTCAGCTTCTGGTGGCTCCAAGCATTCCAGGGCGTGTGGCTGCGTCCCTCCAATCTCTGTCCTCACGTGACCTCTGTGTCCCTCATCAGGGGCTCTGATATAAGAGCACTTGACATTGGGTTTGGGTCCCACTTTATCTCATCTTGAGATCCTTAACGTAATTACATAACTGAAGACCCCTTTCCCACAAAAGGTCATGTGCACAGGTTCTAGGAATTGGGATATGGACGTACCCTTTTTAGGGCCCCCAGGTCAGCTCACTGTTGTGCGTGTCAGTGCAGCTTGTGGTCCCTCACCTGCGTCTGCTGCTCCCAGCATGGTAACCCGTACTTCTGTGCTCACCGTCTTAACATAGCGGTGATTCCACTGGATGCCAAGGGAGAAAATCTAAGGGGCAGAGAACAGAGCCAGGTAAAAACTCGTGGAAGCCAGAGCTGCTGGGAAAGTGAGCCCGGTTGTGAAAGGCTGCAGAGAGGTTGACGGGGACGGGAAGAGAGCGTTTGAGTCATCAGCAGCCTTTAGGGGCAAAGGCAGGGAGAGAGGGGAGATGGTTGCTCATGGTAGGAGCCGGACACAAGGGTTGTGTTGTTTAAAATTCCTGGAGATGGGAGCATGTCTGTAGGCCAAGCAGGAGGAGACAGTGTGCCAGGAGATTTGCAGTGTTGAGGGCAAAGGGGCTGGTCGGTACACACGGATCTGGGAACAGGAGACCTGGGACCACGAGCTCAAATGAGGGACTTGCCTTGGGAGGGGGAGTGACGCAGCCTCCTGTGAGAGGGCAGAAGGAGAGAGGAGGGTGCCCAGGTGGAGAAGATCCCAGAAGGGCAGAGAAGTGGAGGCCTGATCTACCGTCTATATTCATTTGACATTTATTGTGTGCCGACTGCATGCCCAGTAAGATGCACGGGGGAAAGGCACGGCGCCTGTTCTAAGGAGCTCCTGTGAGGGGCACAGACGGACACGCGTGAGCACACTATAGGTTAGGAAGTGCCACGACGCGGCTGTAGTAAGCACAGCTGTCATTGGAGTGCAGCAGAGGACGCCACCTTCAGCCTTAGAGGCGAGGGCGTGTTTCCATCCACGCAGTGTTGCTGTGAAGGGACACCTGAGGCTGGGTAATTTATTCAAAAAGAAGTTTATTTGGCTTCCGGTTCTGCAGGCTGGACGGGAAGCCAGGCACCAGCACCTGCTCAGCTTCTGGTGAGGGCTTTGGGCTGCTGCAGTCGGGGTGAAGGACGCAGGGGAGCCGGTGTGTGCAGGGAGAGGGGAGGTGCCAGGCTCTTTCTAACAACCAGCTCTCGTGGGTGCTAACAAGTGAGACCCACGCACCTCCCGCCCTAGGGAGGGCATTAATCTGTTCACAGGGGATCTACACCTCCAACATGGGGATCAGTTGTCAACATGAGGTTTGGGGATCAAACATCCAGACTGTGTCCGGGAGCAACACGAACATTCACAAGGGGGTGTCCGCTGAAGAGTGAGCAGGGGTCAGGTGGGAGTGGGTGGCTATGAGGACAGTCTGGGACAGAGACATTGCTTCATCCCAGGCAGGGATCCTGGCCTGGCAGAGTCAGGTGTGTTCTGGGAGCCATCTGCAGGCTGGCGTGGCATTGGAGAGTGTCACAGAGGATGACACTGCAGAGGCAGGCGAGGGCTGGCCTATGCTGGCCACTCTGTGCTTCCAAAGTGTGGAGGAAACTTCACAGGATTTGTCTTTTCTTGTCAAATCAGAGGAACTTAAGTGTGGGAATGATGTGGTCACACCCAGTGATTTGGGTTTTTTTTTTGTTTTTTTTTTTTTTGTGATTTGGGTTTTGGAGAAATCACTCCAGTGGCGGCTGGAGGGTGGATTTCTGCCCTTGGGGGACCTCAGCACTGACAGTGAGGGCCCCTTGGCAGGGCATAGTAGCTGAGCAGCCCCGTGGTGCACAGGACAGGGTGCGGGAGGGCTGGGGCAGGGTCCCTGACTGTAAGGGAGCCCGTGGCGCAGGAGTGCAGGCAACAGACAGCCTGTCTGTGTGGGGGAGGAGGGGGCGACAATCAGGGAAGGTACAGTTGGGTGCCAGGATGGCTGATTGGCATGGAGCCAGGACGGTCCCACAGGTGGAGGAAGGAGGGAGGCCCTGGGAGAGGGGTGAAGGACTGCGGGCTGCCACAGGGCCAGGAGAGGGCAGGCGGGGCTCAGGAGAGGCAGCAGCCCGGGGTGGTCATCTGGGCTTGGGGGTGGAGTGACTGCAGCACCTCCAGGACAGAGAGTCAGGACATCTTGGTTTTCTTCCCAGCTCTACTCCAGAGGCTGTAATTCACAGAAAGTTTCATAACCTTTTTGTATGCCTCAGTCTTCTTGGAGAAAAGTAAAAACGCCTTTCTTTCCTTTACTGGTAAAAGCTCATCAACTAATGAAAAGGAATCAAACTAATGAAATAAAGCCTACAAACAAATGCAGGCACTCTAGCCTCCTTACGTTTGGACTCTCTTCACGTACTGATACAGAAATGCGTTTGAGGCTGAGATGAGACGTGCTGGCCATTGTCTTGCACGGGGAGACTGGTGGTTTCGAGGACTAGCTATGGTGTCTTGCAGCTGATGGTCTCATGAGGATTTACTGTGGAGTGAATGCAAAATCTGATTCATCACTTGGCTCCAAAATTTTGTCGAATTTCTGTTTGGTTTTGTCCTTAAGAGCAAGGTCCGAGGTCCTGTCAGTGGCAGCCCGGACAGCATGAATGCTTCTCGACTGAGTCACCCAGGTCAGCTGATGTCTCAGCCCTCTGCAGCTCCCAACAGTTTACCTGAGTCAGCCAAGAAAAGGTAAGTCATGGTTAGCAGCACCAGGCATGACATCCCTGGCCGGTCAAGAGGTCCCAGGGATGGAAACTTGTGTTTGTCGTGGATAAGCATCTGAAGATTTTGCACATGCTTCTCTTCGTATCTGGTACATCTGCCGGGCCCTGTGGGGACAAAAGTGACTTGTATTCTGTTCTCATAGTAACTCAATAACTGGGTAGTTTTCTTATCCAAGCGTTGGATTACTGACTGCTGATTGCTGATGGCAACCTGGGAAGTGCTGGTCGGTACCGTGCCATGATAGTCCATGGGTCACCCAAACCAGGCTCCGTCGGGCTGCCACCACCAGCACCCCGAGTCACCCACCCTCCTGGCACCTCTCAGTGCCTCCTGCTCATGCCCGCCCGTGCCTGGACCTTGGCAGGCAGTGAACAGGACAGTGCAGCCTTCCCTGGCAGGCCTTCTGCCTTTTTCTCCACCTCCTGGCCGTCCATGTCGCCAGGCCCTCTCTGGGCCAATTAACCTTCACTCTGACCCAGTTGTTTTCTTGGTCGGTAACGAATAGTGGCTTCCTGCATTATAGAGGGTCAGGCCTGAGCTTTCTCAGGCATTTGTAGCCACCTCAAGTGCCTCTCCAGGCTGGTCCACTTTCTTACAAACCGCTTGCTCTAGCCCAGTTCCACGTCTCATCCAGATCAGCAGTGAGTTCTCAGGTCCCACCCAAGACCTTCTAAACTGGAAGCGCAGGGGTGGTGCCCGGCAGCCTGTGCCTAACAAGCCCTGGCTCCCCGGGTGTCCTCCCTGAGTGGTCTCCCACCCGCAGGGCCCCTCTGCTCCCACTTCTTCACAGCTCAACCATCCACACACGCTGGTCGCCCTCTTCCTGTGGTTGGTTTAGTTTTGAGTTCAGTTCAACAGGTGCCTTCTGTGTGCCGGCCTCTATGGGGTCCTGCAGGCAAATCCCTAGGCATAGAATGGATTAATGATTGCCTGGGGCAGCAGGGGGATGGGAGCAACTGATGATGGGGACAAGGTTTCTTTTGGGGATGATGAAAATGTTCTGAAACTAGGTATGGTAGTGGATGCACAACTGTTAAGTATGCTAAAACCCTTGAATTGTATACTTTAAATGGGTGGACTTTAAGCTTTGTAAATTATATTAATATCTTTTTTTTTTTTTTGAGACATAGGGTCTTGCTCTATTGCCCAGGCTGGAGTGCAGTGGCACAGTCGTATCCCACTGCAGCCTCAGACTTCTCGGCTCAAGTGATCCTGCCACCTCAGCCTCCCAAGTAGCTGGGACCATAGGCAAGTGCCACCATACGTGGCTAGTAAAGCTGCTCTAAAAATCATGTTCTTGGGCTGGACGCAGTGGCTCACACTATAATCCCAGCGCTTTGGGAGGCCAAGGTGGGAAAATTGCTTGAGGCCAGGAGTTGGAGAATAGCCTGGGCAACATAGCAAGACCCTGTCTATTAAAAAAATAAAAAAACAAAAACAAAATTAGCCAGGCATGGTGGCACATGCTTGTAATCCCAGCTACTCGAGAGGCTGAGGTGGGAGGATTGCTTGAGCACAGAAGTTAAAGGCTGCAGTGAACTGTGATCCTACCACGGAACTCCAGCCTGGGCAGCAGAGAGAGACCCTGTCTCTTAAAAAAAGAAAAGAAAAAAGTCCTGTTCTTGCCTTGGGGAGTTTATAGCCTGTTTTGATATTTAATCGTGTATGACCTTAGATTCTTTGTTTTTTTTTGAGACAGAGTCTCACTCTGTTGCCCCAGCTAGAGTGCCGTGGCGTCAGCCT
>CAUYRT010098679.1:0-31003 GCA_963574885.1 Lepilemur ruficaudatus
TTTTTGTTGTTGTTGTTGAGACAGAGTCTCACTCTGCTGCTGGGGCTAGAGTGAGTGCCGTGGCATCAGCTTAGCTCACAGCAACCTCAAACTCCTGGGCTCAAGCAATCCTTCTGCCTCAGCCTCCCAAGTAGCTGGGACTACAGGCATGCGTCACCATACCCGGCTAATTTTTTCTATATATTCTTTAGTTGGTCAATTAATTTCTTTCTATTTATAGTAGAGACGGGGTCTCGCTCTTGCTCAGGCTGGTCTTGAACTCCTGACCTTGAGCAATCCGCCCGCCTCGGCCTCCCAGAGTGCTAGGATTACAGGCGTGAGCCACTGCGGCCTGCCGAACTCTGGGGTTTTCTTGATAGGAAGGATGACTGACCTGCTTTCCCACAGGTTCCCTTTCTGATACTAATTCTGTACCTGTGTTCTTTTTTTAAGCCTATGTGTTATCTCCTTTGCCTGTTCTATTACTTAATCCTCCTGGTATCTTATATCTTATTTTAAGTGTTGGGACTATCAAAAGTAGACAGAATACATTAGCTTGACAGCTTCTTAGTTATGAGTTTAGAGTCCTATGGTCACAAGAGCCAAATACACACCTGTTCGTCATCTGTGGCAAATGTATCTTGCTCTTGCTCTGTAAACCTATCTTGCTCTTCCTCCATAAACTTCATTTCATGCTTGCAAAAAAAAGAAAAAAAACAAATACTCCTGTGCTCTAAGAAGGTAAGTTTTGAATGCCCGAAGTATGAGTAGACAATGATGAGTCCTAAATTTTCAACTTTTTACCCTTAGAGCTAGCCAAGGAGGTAGAAATGGCATTAGAAGAAGAGAGGCCACCAACAAAAGCATTGGAAATGATGGGAAGGAAGACTACTGACATGGCACCATCTAGAGAAACAGAGATGGCCCTAGCCAAGGACATGGCACCAGCCACAGAAACAGAGTTGCCATTGGCTAAAGATATGGGACCACCCACCAAATCAGATGTGACAGTGGCCAAGGACATGCTACCATCCACCGAATCAGATACAGCTCTAGTCAAGGACATGGCACTATCCATAGAAACAGAGGTGGCCTCAGTTAAGGGTGCCATATGGCCCATAGAAACAGATGTGTCTTCGACCAAGGATGTGATGCTGCCCACAGAAACAGAGGTAGCCCCAGCCAAGGATGTGACACTGTTCAAAGAAACAGAGAGGGCACCACCTATACAAATGGGTTTGGCCCCACCTGACAACATGGCACCACCCAAAGAAAGAGAGTTAGCCCCAGCCAAGGGTGTGGTATCACTGTCAGAAATAGAGGTGGCACTGCCTAAAGACATTGTATCATCCACAGAAATACCCTCAGCCAAGGAGGTGGCCTTGTCCACAGAAACAGAGTTGGCTCCAGCCAGGGACATGGCACTACCCCCAGAAACCAAAGTGGTCTTGACCAAGGATATAGCACTGCCCCTAGAAGCAGAGGTGGCCCTGGGCAAGGATGTGGCTCTGTCTCCAGAAAAAGAGGTGACCTCATTCAAGGATATGGCCCAATCCCCAGAAATAGAAATAGCTCTGGGCAAGAATGTGACACCACCCCCAAAAACAGAGGTGGTGCAGATCAAGGATGTGACTCTACCACCAAAAACAGAAGTAGCCCCCATCAAGGACATGTGTCTGCCTCCAGAAACAGGGGTGTCCCTTACTAAGGACCTGACTCCACCCCAAGAAACAGAGGTAGCCCTGGCTAAGGATGTGACTCTGCCTCCTGGAACAGAGGTGACCCTGGCTAACAATGTGACTCCAGCCACGGGTGTTGCATCACTCTCAGAAACAGAGGCAGCACCAGTTCCAATTAAAGACACGGAAATTGCACAGACACAAGGAGGAATAACTGAGGATTCCCATTTAGAATCTCTCCAGGATGAGGGGCAATCAACTGCACCTGCCTTCATGATTTCACCAGGTATGGGCTTATGCTTACTATCAGTATTTCTGTCTACCAAGGTGTAGTTTCCAAAAAACTAAGGACAGACGTCATGCCAGGTAAAAATAAAGACCGTCACACTGTACCTTGCAAGTTTATTCGTACTCCTACTGTCCTAGACAGTACTTTCTCACCTTTCCCCTTCTCCAATCTCCAACACTTTGTCCATCCTCATTCTCTGCTGATCTTCCTGTTTTTCTTCCAGGTAATTTAAGAAATAGAAGAAAACATTCACAAACTTCTGTTATGTTATTTACCCAACTACTTGTATCAGTATCCATAGAGTCTGCCTTCTCTACTGTTTTTATAAGTAAAGTATTCCTGCTCCTAATTAAAGCCAACCTCACTTGTCATTTTGCACTAGATTGCATTTCCTCTTTCATGCTCAAGTATATTGCCCGAGACGTTCTCCCCTTTTTTGCCTGTCATCAATTTAATTCCCTTTCCATCAGATCATTCCTACCAACTTAGAAACATCTGTTATTTTTCTCATCTTAAGAAAAAAACAAAACCCTCCCAACAACTCCATCTTCCAACTACCACTCCACTTCTCTGCTTCCCCTTATAGGAGAATTTCTCAGAAATGATTCCCATATTCAGTTTCCGGCAGGTAAAAAAATAACTGACATAGTGCTAATCTATGTGTGGTTTTTGCTATTACCTTTAGAACCAGTCACAGCCGTGGTCCAAAAGCACAACTTGCCAACAGAGGAGGAGTTTGTGTTAGAAAAACTAGAGCAAAAGAAACCATTCCACAGTCAACCTTCTGAACTTTCTTCAGAGACCTCAGGTAAGTTAGGAAAACTCTTTGAAGCAAGATTGTTTCTAGTTCCCTGGTTGTATGGTGGTAATCAGCAATATGGTTTATAAAGTCAGTTTTCTTTCTTAGACAGAGTTCATCATGTTTAAACAGAAAGTTTGTTAATGTATTTAAAAATTACCACTATATCAACTCAGGACTCCTTAATTTTGGTCTAGTAGCTGTTCACTATTTTATGCTATATGGTCAAATCTCAGTTTACTCAGCTATAAGATGAATAAATCGGTCAAATGTTCTGCAAAGCCTTGCTAGTTGCGGTGTATTCCGTGGCCCAACGGCATCTGCGTTGCCTGAGAACCTGTTACAAATACAGAATCTTGGGCTGTACCTCAGACCTTCTAAATCATAATCTGCATTTTAACAAGATCCCCAGATAATTTTTATATGCATTAAACTTTGAGAGGTATTGCTCTAAGGTACTTTCCAACTTAAAGTTAAATTATTCAATGAATTTTAGGATTATATGTTTTTGATAATAAGCTGGAAAATATACATTTCATTATCAACTTGATAATTTTCTGTGACTATGATTGAAATGTAAACTCCATGAGGGCAGTGGTCATGACTTGTTTCACTTAGAATCCCTATTGTTTTGCACACTGTCTGGTACAAGATAGGAGCTTTTTTGGGGGGGCTTTTTTTAAACGCTGTTTTGCTGACTCAGCATATCAGTAAAGATTTATTAATTGCTTGTTGTGTACAAAATACCCCATGTTAAGGCACATAGATATTTAAGGTACTGGTCCTTGCCTTTGAATTATTTTGTTATTACCTGGATGGAGAGAGGAGTTCCCAGGCATGAACTCTGAAACCAAAGATTTACATGATAATTGAATAAAATAGTATAAGGGACGACACCAAATAGCTACTGATTAATTGCCAAATTAAATGTTATAAATACTTTTGGCTATTGCAGCCTAGCAATTTTTTGAAAGAAGCAGTAATTAACATGAGATATTAAATAAAGGGTAGAATTTCGGCTGGGCACAGTGGCTCACACCTGTAATCCTAGCACTTTGGGAGGCCAAGGTGAGAGAATCCCCTGAGGCCAGGAGTTTGAGACGAGCCTGAGCAACATAGTGAGACACCATCTCTACAAAAAACAGAAAAATTAGCTAGGCATAGTGGCGCTCACCTGCAGTCCCAACTACTTGGGAGGCTGAAGCAGGATTGCTTGAGCTCAGGAGTTTGAGGTTGCAGTGAGCTATGACAGCACCACTGCACTCTAGTCCAGATGACAGAGTGAGACCCTGTCTCAAAAAACAAACCAAAAAAAGGGTAGGATTTTTAGGACAAGGGAGGGTAAGGACAAGAACAAAAGATACTGTTTAAGTATTTTAATATTCTTTGAAATCAGTTCATTGGGTCAGCTTGATAGGAGTGGCATACACCTGCTCTTATTGAGACTCTTTCCAGGATGTTGGATCCATATTATATTGACTTGGAGGCAAGAGGTTAATCAGATAACCTACTGAACCTTTTCCAAAGGTGCTCATCCTTATTGTTGAAATTTTTTAACCTGCTTAACATTATCTATATTTCTCTGTATTTTGGGAAGTACATTTAGGAGCAGAACATTGAAATTTAATACATTTGTCTTTCAAAGTAAGATGCTGTGATTCTAGAATGATGAGAATTTTTCTCTGGCCAAAATACTAGTTTAATATATATTTTTTTCTTTTTCTTTTGAAGTAGCAGAAATCTGGCCTTCTGATCTAGTTCTCAAAATTGGTCTGGTTAGTTTGATAAGTATTAGTATAATATTGATGACAGACTCTTAGAATCATAAATTCTGTCTAAAATTATATATATTTAATTCAAGCAGTTAATGTCACCAGAAAGAGACAAGCACTAATAATGACAAATATAAATATCATATGAGATTTATACACAGTAAATGTTAAGTGTTTATTGTAGAGGTTAGAAGATTTGAAATACTTCAGTTTTTTTAATTCAATCCTTGTACTTCTGAAATTAAATATTTTAAATATTTTATACATATATTTGAAAAAATCTTTACTGAAATGATGATCTCTGTTAAATATTTGCTGACCCCAGTTAACCGTGAGAAATGTTTTTAAAAAAACTATTTTCTTAAACAAATTATAGGTTTTATGTAGATTGGTGAAAATAGACTACTTAAATGAGTCATTAAATGGTCTTTTTTTTTTTTTAAAGAAACAATAACAAGGAGTTTTTTGTTTGGAATTTTAGCCAACTTCATGTATTGCGGTACCCCTCCCACACAAGCCAAACAAGTTTGCAGACCCAGTGACCACAGGTCAGCCCAGCCTAAGCCTGCCAGGGTCCCTCCTGAGCTGCTGGGAGGCTCTCCTCCACAGAAGACTCTTGATCCCAAGCTGGGACGCTGCTCTTCATCTGAGTTGGGTTGGTTCTCTGTTTCATCTTCCTGTGGTGAGCCTAGGCACCAAAGGAAAACTATTCATGTTGACTCACTTGAACCCCAGAGGGATCTTGGCAGGGAACCCTGGGATATACAAAACATACCAATGATGATGAAGAAAAAGAAGAAGAAACCAAAACAAAAGAGATATTTTCAACCCCGGGCTGGGGGACCTTGGGATGGTGACAATGCAGATGAGCCTAAAGGTCATCCCTTTGCAGCTGACACACAAAAGTCAGGTGTTCTCCCCAGCCAGTCTACCACCACAGGCAGAGAATATGGACTTGTACCCAGAGAAAACTTGAAAAGCGAACGTGTAGTTGACTCCAGAGCAGGCAAACTGGTAGGTGAGAACTTTGTCTCAGAGGGTCTCAGAGTTCCTTTGTGTCCTTCAGAAGAACCTCCAAAAACGATAATAAATTCTCAGCCCAAGCTGAGAGTAGAGGAAGAGGGCAAAGGTAACAAGTCAATACCACAGAGCCAAGACAAGAAATTGCTGAAGCAAGATGAGTACAAACCACAGCCTGAACCCCTCCTTAAGGCTCCTGTGGATAAAAACCAGCCAAAAGGCTCTCTCAATCTGAAAGGACCCCTGGCAGAAATTTCTGCACACAAAGTAGAAACTCCTTTGGCTATCATACCCAAAGAGGATTGCTCTCCTATCTTGGGCCAAGAGGTTATAGGTATAGTTTTAAAACCCACTGTAGCAAAAGAACAGCTTAATTTGATGCCTACTTTGACAGCATGTAATCCATTAGAAAGTAGCCTAAAAGAAGAGAATGATGAAAGTAAAATGACTAAACTGCAGAATGTCAAACAGAAAGAGTCTTCTGAAGGAGCTGAAGAGGATAAAGAACTAAAAAAGGAAGCTTTTCCCAAACAAAGTCAAGAGATTGGCATCATTGCTTCTGAGCAGCTGCAAGGTCTGGTGTTAGTGGAGGTCCCTGGGCTAGAGAATGAACCACATAAGAGAATGGCAGGTGATGGCAAAAGCAGGAAGGGAAGGGGAAGTTCTGGGAAAGTGAGAGCAAATTCTGGGAAGGCAAAAGCAAGATCTGAGCTGCCGTTCCTTCTGGATAGCCAGAAGGATGGAAGGGCCATTCTTGTACCAGGTGAGCCAATCCCTAAAACTGAAAGAATGGCTAATCAGGATAAGAGTGAGGAGCTGGGGCTGGATTCCTCAAAGCAACCAGGAACCATGGCTGATCTCCCTGTGGCAATGGGGGAGCCTAAGGAGACAACTCACACTATGTCTGACACTACGGTGTCAAACACCTTGCAGCCATTAATTCCTTTAGAAAATGGTTCAAGCATGACTCAGACTTCTGATGTTAGGACAGAAAGAGGAGCTACAGTCAAAGATATGGGTGTCAATAACCAGAACAAGGAAGAAAAGTGTCCTTGGATGGATCATGAGGCAGCTCCCTGGATTTCTGAAAAGCCTAAAAAGAGAGGCAATGAAGGCAAAACCAAAAAATTTAAAAGTAATTATTCCACACAGCCTGCTAGAGTGGAGAGGAAAGAAGAAATCCTTAAACCACCTTTTGTAGGGAAGGATGGAGATGTTGGTAGTATTCCCCACAAAAACAAGGAATTAGGCCTCATTTTCCCCAAAATGCATGATCCTTTGTTCTCACATACATCAGATTCACCCGCAGTGGAAGTAGTTGACAGAAAGAATGGAGATGTTGAAGCTAATTCTTTTGAGCTTGAAACTCTTGGGGGGAGCAAAATAAACACAGTCAAGAATTCTGCTGTTACTGAAACAGCTGCCAAGGTGACAGATGTGAGCTGCCAAGGCCAAATCCAGGGGACAGGATTTGTTTCTTCAGTACTGTCTGAGGAGAATAAGACAGATGCAGCCAAAGGACATATTGCAGTGGCTGACAAACCAAGTAAAAGGAGTAATGATGGAAAAAGTAAAAAGGTTAAAAATAGTTCTCCGGAGAAGCACATTCTGGAGAATAAGATAGATGCAACAAAAATACATGTTCCCATGGAAACCACAGGGGACCACAGAGTTGGAGGAATGGGCTATGTGGACGAAAATAGAAATATTACATTTACCTGTCCTAGAATACCATCAGAGCTGATAAATAAGTCAACTCCTCTAGAGACTCTGGAATCAGCAGCCTGTGAAAAACCGCCTGCTCCTACTCCTCAAGTCGTAAAGGAAAGTGATTCCTTTATAGACACCTTGGCAAAAAGTGGGCAAGAGATAGCCCCAGACCAGATTCCCAAATTATTAGTGGTAGATAATAGCAAGAGAGATGGAGGCCCAGGCCAAGAAAGACCCAAGGCTCCTTCTGCTGTTGTGCCTTCTACAAACACAGGAGGAGTTGTCCTGCCTTTTACAGCAGCCATAGAAACAGTTAACAGTCAGGGAGATCATTGTCTTAAGACTAAAGGTGAGCTTGCTGATTCCTTGAAAAATGAAGCAGGGATCAATGAAGAGCATGTGATAGGAGAATCTGAGTCAGTGCATAAAGGTACATCCAAGCATTCAACAGAGAAAGTCACAGAGCTAGCAAAAGGGCACCTTCTTCCTGGAGTGTCAGTGGAGGACCAGAGCCTACCAGGAGAGGTCAAAGTCTCAGAAGCAGATAGGGCTAGTGTCCCAGCATATCCAGTGAACAAAGAGAAAGACACTGAGGAAGGTTCTTCTCCAATTCAAATTCCTGACTTATTGACAGACAAAACACAAAAGCTCAGTTTCTGTGAGAACCAAAATGCTGAAGATAAAGATTCCAGGAGCCCAGATAGTTTGAATAAAGAGGTGGATATGACTCTTTTGCCTCTAAAAAATGAAAAGGATAAATTGAAAGAAATTAATCTGGCTTGTAAAATCACAGAATTGGAATGTGTTTCCTTGTCAACTTCAGAACTTCAGTCAGATTTCTCAGACAGCAGAGTTGAAGCTCCTCCTTCAGGGATGGCGGATAAGTTAGTCATGACTGCTTCCAAAGATCTTCAACTTCCAGGACTCAAAGATAAGATCTTGGAGGCACCTCAGAAAATGACGGAAAAATCAGAATCAAAGGCACTGAGAGAAGGGAAGAAAGAAGATAAAAGTAGAATGGTAGAACCGATGAAAGGATACATGAGACCTACAAAGTCCCGAGGATTTACTCCACTTTTGCCAAAGTCTACAATCCAGGACCGAGAGAGATCTAAGCAACTGAAGTCCAGTGGTATGAACCTGCCATGGGGAAATATGTGTGCTTTGTGGCTTTTGAATCAGCATCAAAAAAACAAAAAGCTTGTGCCTTAGTTCCATCGGACTCTAATCATCCTTGTTAATCTTTGGTTTGTTGGCATGAAAATCTATAACTGCTACTTAAGTGTTTTCAGCAGCCAAGGCATGCATTGTGTCCAGTTTGAGGAGGCAGGTAACTTGGTTGCATGTCTTTTTACCCAGCACTGAACCTTGAGTTTTAGGGGAAGTTGAATTTAAAACAATGAATTGTTTAGCAGAAGGCCTATCACCATCCACTAGTCTTAATTTTTTAAAAATTGTTCCTCCTATGTGTAAAGTTCACAGCCAAATTTTAATCATTATTTGGTATAAGAACTCACAGGAGAAAAGAAAACATTTTGTGTCTAGCTGTGTGCATGAGATCTTTTTTGCAGTGTGTATGTAGCTTATGCTGATAGAATTAAGTATCCAAATTGCATGGTGGCTAGCACGTGTAGTCCCAGCTGCTCAGAAGGCTGAGGTGGGAGGATTGCTTGAGCCCAGCAGTTTGAGGCTACAATGAGCTATGATCACATCACTGCACTCCAGCCTGTGCAACAGAGCAAGACCACGTCTCTTAAAAATATATATGTATATCCAAATTGCTTTTAGATGACATGAAAACAATCTGTCTCTTTTTGAGGATATGGTAGCTTCTGACCATTGGTAGGCACAGACTATTTGTGTTTCTAGTAACGGAAAATGTTCTTGCAGTGGTATAACCACATTCTTTGACCAGTTTGTTGCTTATAGCCATTGGCCCACAATTGCATGTGGGTTAAAGTTTTGGTCTAGTCCTTAAAACTTGCCTATGTTGGGTTCCTTTTAGGCTAAAATTAGACAAGTAATTGGAATGAGATTGAGAAGATGATTCCTTTAAGATTTAGAAATGGTAGCCTTTTTTCTCCCCCAAAAAATGTACACATTTAATCATGGCTTTCATAAAAAATATTTCCTTGCCTTTTTAATAGCCTACGAATGACGGTATTCTTAATCACTGTTTCCCAGCTTGCATGATGCAGCTACTAACTGCAGAAGTAAAAAAACACTAATTGGTCTTAGTAGCTAGTCAGGCTTTTGGAGAGGCTTCATCATGAGATTGTGTTCTGCATGCTATGGACTGTTCTTTGAGGTAAAGCTTGTACTGTGCATGAATTTGTACCCAATAAGGAATACTTTCTGTGTGAGTAAAGAATGCTAACGGTTGTTATTTGCATACGATATTCTCATCTTGTCTATTTTTACTTTCCTTCTATTAGCTGCCCTATTAGCAAGGCAGAAAATGAGGTAGTATATAGAGGGCTTTCTAGCATTCTATCCATTCCTTTAGTTTTGGTTTGTAGACCAGTTTTCAGTTTCAACCGTGATCCAAAGGTTAACATGTAAATTTTGTGAAATCCTAGTCATCTCTTTTTGCTCAATATTTCCAGAGAAATGTAGAAAGAGAATTTGTTCTCCTTGGGGAAGCAAGGCAGGTGCTGCAGAGCTTTTTGGGCCCTGTCTTGGTTAGGCCAGGCTCAGAGACTGAGTTAAGAGTGGGTCTTGCAGAGTGGCCAGATAGAGGTAATGGATTTTGCACAGAATTTACTGTTTCTTCCCTAAATTCCATCATGCCTTTTTCTTAAGGACAGTATATACTTTTTAATAGTTAAATTTTTTTTTACTAATTTTTGAATAAGTTAATACATTCACATGATACCAAGGGATATACAGTAAAATGTAAGTCAGTCTCCCTCCATTAACCCCCTTCCAGTTTTGCCTCTCCAGAGGCAGCCAATGTTAACAAGTGTCATTACATACCCTTCCAGACAATTTATGTATAAAGAAGCAATGGCATATGTATTTCCTGATTTCATATAAATGAGAAATATACATACCTACTGATGTATGCCTTGCTTTTTTTCTTTTTAAAGATGTGTTTACAAATCAATACAAAGAAAGGGACCTCATTCTTTTTTAACAGCTGTATAGTAAGTAGTTCATTGTATGGGTACAATTCTGTAATACATTTCTAATGTATTATAGTATTTAGATATTTTCCAGTTTTTTCCTATTAGAAACAAGATGCATAAACTATCCTTATAATTATAGAATGTCATGCTCATGCAAGTACGTATGTATAATAAAAAGGGGCTTCAGAGTAGAATCTCTGGTTTAAAGAATATGTATTTGTAATTTTGATAGGTGTTGTCAGATTGCTCCCTACAGAGATGTACTAGAATTATATTCCTACCCTCAGCATGATGAGTACCTGTTCTCTGGCCCTTTTTCCACTAATGTGTTTTTTTGGTTGTGTGGTAAAAAATTATTTCCCACATAGATTTATTTTGTGTTTTATTTATTTAATGACTTCCTTGTGTATTATTAAGCTTATAAAAGCCATTCCCACTCCGAGTTTATAAAAACATTTTATCTATTAATTTTCAACTTTTCATATTTTTTTTTTTAATTTTCAACTTTTCATATTTTGAATCTTTGGTCTACAATTTGCCTATTTGTGGGTTTTTAGTTTTGTTTTTTGTATGTTGTTTATAAGGTGTGAGGTGGGGTTACTTTGTTGTCCCATCATTTGTATAATCTGTCCCCACTGCATGTATTTTGTCCTGCTCTAAATTCCTGTATGTATTTGGTCTTTTTCTGGACTTTCTTAGATGATCTATTGATCTTTTCATTCAGGCTTCAGTTACACAATTTGACTTAATAATATATTTTAATATCTAATTGGGCTACCTTTACCCTTGCCTTATTACTCTTTTACGGAGTTGTCCTCACTATTCTTGCTTGTTTATGATTAATATAAACTTGAGAAATGACTCATATAGTTTTGTAAAAAAAAAAAAAAAAAATCCAGCCAGTATTTTTCTTGGTATCAGTTTCTAGTTTATCCTAGGGAGAGTCAATGTCTTTCATATTGGGTTTTCTGTTCAACAACGTATTATGCCTATCATGTGTTCAAGTGTTAGCCCATCACTGGTATTTATATTTGTTCCTCACTTCAAATCATTCATGTTTACTGCCCTACTCCTAGATTGACTCTGATTCTTACATATGTTGTCCTCAGTTGTCCTGTGGTTATATGGTGTTACTCACAGTTTTCAATGTTTGGGTAGTAAAGATATTATTAGTGGTGTTAATAAAAATAATAGCACCTACCATTTGTTGAATGAATATTAGTTGCCTCATTATCTATGAATAGGTAGGTAGATAACTCACACACACACATACTACAATACTATGAAAGATTCTCCCCATTTTCCAGCTGAGAAAAAGGAGTCCCTCAAGGTTAAGGCCACACAGCTGACAAAGCAGAACTAGAATTTGAATCCAAGTCTATGTGATTCTAAGGCCCATGCTTTCCTTATTTGTGCCTCAGAAGAAGCTTCCAGAAGTTTTAGATTCTTAAGAAAAAGATGAAGGTTGACAATTAGTAAATATATATGTGTGTGTCTGTGTATACATATATATAGTGTATGTGTGTATGTATATATGGTCTGTGTACCAACTAAGCACTTTATAGCTGGAGAATAAAGATATATCACGAGGACATAAATTATGAATCAGAGGTTAATTCAGGATTAGAATCTAGGTCTTTTAACTCTGTCTAGCATTTTCTCCTCCAGACAGAGTCTGTGTTTGATTTATTCATGTGTTCTTCTTAACACCCAGCATAGAGATTTACATATACATGATGCCTAATGACATGTTTTGAATTATAAATGAATTGTGTTGCTCTTATCCTGTTCAGAAGTAGGGTAAGTGAATATATCACTAAAGTCTCTTCCAGCTTACTATTTCCTCTCCTGTTATGTTTTCATGCCAATTGCAAGTTTAGGGAGACTTTTGTAGAGGGTTTCTTCACATATTATGCATTTTATGCTAAGCAAGGAAGATTAATGAAATACTTCAGGAAGTCTGAGCTCGACTTGTCAGAAAAAGACTTCTTAGTGGACTTCTTGGTTTTTTTGTGAAGGGAAGCACAAGTTTGAAAGGATGATCCATATTGAATTCTAGTATCCACTCCGTGTTAGTTGTTCCCCTGGAAACCAAGTAGAATCATGAGTGACAGTGCATTTGATATGTCCTTATTATAAATGGGACAGTTAGGGATCCCTATAAATGGATCCCTTCCTTTGCCATAGTGAAGCTTGATCTCCTTTTTATCTGGCTTCATTTCTTTTTCTTCAGTTTGCTTGAGCCCATCAACTGTCTTCCAGCAGCTGGGAACGTCAGTTTATGGTGAGACATTCTCTTGGTGTGAAACTTGAAGTAATTTATAAACCCAGAATTCTAACAGTTTCAGGTCCCTTGTACATAAATAAAATATGCTCAGCAGTTGAAAAAACCATTTATAATCTTAGAACTTGCTACTATTTTACAACTGGAGAAGTACCCATTTGGTAATGTCTTTTCTTAACTAGTGCCATTTGTGAAGTTCTTTTTTTATTGCTTTCCTCTCACTTGCCCTCTCATTCTCTGATTTTTTTTCTTACTAGCATATTAATGAAATTTTACCACTCAGCTAAAAATGGCTACCATTTATTGACTGTTACTATATACTCAGCACTATCCTAAATTCTTTTGACCTCAAAGAATCCTGTGTGGTCTGTGCTACTGTTACCTTGTTTGGGCCAGAACATCTAAATATTCTTTGAAATGAGTCAAGCAACTGTTGATTATCCTACTTTAAAAGAAAGTTCTTCTCATATTCCCTCATACCTCGCTTTTACCCTCTGACTGACAGATAGCATTGGGGATTCTGAAAACGATAAAATAAAAACTTAGCTTCTGATTTTCAGTTTTGTAGATATATTTACTTCTTTAAAATATGGAGGGGACAGTAAAGCGGACTTCCATTCTTGTTTTTACTTGTGTCATGTCCATTGAAGCAGGTCATCTCATCTGTTAACAGATTGAAATTGTTAGTCTTTAAACTGTTTAGCCATGGTGCTAATTTATGTAAGTTTAGACAAAAGTTTAATTGTCATATAAACATTGCCTATTGCTCTGTGAATAGTGGACACAGAACATGATTTGTACTTTTCAGTATTTAGTTCGTTCATTCAATAGATACCAAGTAATATCACTCCCACATTCTAAAAGTAGGGTAATAAAACATATTCTCCTCAAGAATTTCAGAGTGGAGAGATAAACACACAATTTTACTGTAGTAAGAGAAGTTTACTCTGGTGAGAGAGAATAGAAGTATGAGCTATATACTGTGGGAATACAGAGCAGAAAAGGACCAAGTCCTCCTAGGAGAGCAAGAGAAATCTTCACACAGGAGTTTCTGGGGTACAAGTGGGTCTGGAAGTATGGCTGAGAGTTTGCTGAGCAAAAGTAAGGTAAAGCATTCTAGGGGATAGCTTATGTAAAGACATAGTACAGATGCATGGAATATTTGAGGAGTAGCAAACTGTGGTGTGACTGGCATTAAGTCAAGTTGGGAAACAGAAGTCTGTGAAACATTTTGAGATGAGATTGGGAAAACTTCCTAAAGGCTCCTAGGTATGCTCTGTCCTCCACAAGCAGAGGATCTTAGATTTATGCTAGGAGGTAACTGAGGGAAGAGGTTTTCTTTCTACCCAGTTTGGTTGGATGATTCCCTTTTCTTTTATGGGGAGGCCACGGGATGGTCAGTGCTATGCTGAAAAGAACAAAGGCCTAGAATTTTCACCTTGTACTTCTTGGAGGATTTTTCATCTACAAGCATTTTAATGTCTTGGATTCACATATGTCAAATTACTAGCTTCAATTGTCTGTTTGCTTCCCAACTTTTTAAAGTTAATCAGGGAGAATCATTATTTTCTTGAATTAAACATGTAATAAGAAATGTTTTTAAAATTTAATAGAATATGGTTTTGCATATATGTATGTATGTATAAACACATGTGTCATTCACTTCAGATAAAAAACCAGATTGTAACTTCACAACCTTCAGCTTTTATTAGTAAAGAATGTCATCAGTCATTGTAATCAGTAGAATTATTGACTTTCATTATAATGATAATTTATTAGAATTATTTCCTGAAGGCAATAACCAGGAACAGTTGGTCAATCTGGAAAGTAGTGTTGCCTTGGTAACTGATGAGAAGGAATGCAGAGAAACCAGTTGTCAAGTACAAAAACCAAAGCCCTGAACAGGTTAAGTACTAGCTTCAAGCACAAGGCAGAAATAGAAACATCTGCCAGTACATCTGCTGGGATCAGAGACCTGCAGGCTGTGCCAAAGCCTTTGGAGGCTTGACATGTCATTACAAGTCTGCTAAGAGTCTTAAAAACTATTTTCTGACCAGACACACAGGAATTCATATACTTTGTTCAGACTCAGAATGGAATAGAACCTCAAAATCGTCAGCCTAAAGGACATTCCAAATTACCCCCTCTTGGGATGAGTTGAAAACAGCTTTAATGATGGGAAAGATCAGGTCAAATGATATAGATGCAGTGTAAAAGGAATCCATCCATCCTTTCACTGAGCAGATCTTTTTTGAGAGCTTATTTACTGTGTGTCAAGCACTGTGCTGGGCACCCACACAGCAGAAATAGGTCACATTCTTATCTTCTAGAAGCTCCCAGGAAAGACATATAAATAAAAAGATTATAATATAGTTTCTAAATCCTAAAAAGGGGTAGAGTATTGTAATAACATGGAAGACTCAGTTGGGGGGAGGTTGTCAAAGAAACGCTCCAGAGGTGACATTTAAGTGAGTTATGAATGAGTAGGAATAGAACCTAAAGGCAAGGAATACCAACAGCAGCTGAAGCTAGAATTTAAGACTTTTGGTTCTTAAGTACTTTTTTTTTTTTTTTTGAACTTGGGCAGACTCACCCTTTTAAGACTTCACACACATTCCGTCATCCACTAACTTCATACCATATCACAGTGGCTTGGGAGGTTTGGGTTCCTTGCTGTAGCTGTTCCTGTGGGTGAATATGCATTCCTTAGTGAGATTATGTCTGTAATTCTGATTTGGACTAGAGCACTGACCTGGCCATCTTCAGGTTTTACTAATTATTCTGTACTAGGTTTTTCCCATCATTTGCAGAGTAGCAATCACCTCATTTGGAGAGGAACAAAGCCATTAATTATTGTTCCATATGATCTCTTGTTATGCATTGCAAAAGCAGTAGTGTAGTCAAATTATAAGCCACTCTGTCCATTCCCCTCTGTAAAAGCCTCTGGATCTCCGCTTTTTCTTAGTGAAGCAGGACCTGCCTGCCTACTCAAAAGCAGCATGAAGGGAAACCTGAAGTGCTGAGGCAGTATACAGAGACACTGACAAAAATCTAAGTTCCTGGAGTCTGGAAAATAGTAACAAAAGATTGCTAAGGAATAAGTCACTCACACCTTACTCATTCTTTGCATAATTAAAAGAAAAAAAGACTATGCTTAAGGTACAAGGTAAACACTGAAACTAAATGCATTGCTGCTTTTTCTCCTTTATTTTAACCTTGCTTTTGCCCTCCACCCCAAACACATACACATATACACACGTGTGTATACTATGTATTAATTTGGGAGTTTTGAATTGATCGCAAAAAATAAATTACAATTGCAAATTAAAGCTTGAAGTACTTTTCTTCACTAATTAAAAAAGAGCCATTAAAAAGGAGAGTCATCCAGTGATGAAGATTAATCTTTTGCTTAGTGGTGCAGGAAGACTAGCAGTCAGAAACCCAGCATCTTCTATGTGACTTTTCCATTAAGTTTTCACCATTTGATCTTGGGCAAACTACTTTACTTTTTTCCCTCTGGACCCTATTTTGCTGTTCTGTAAAATGAAAGGCTTATTAGAGGAGTTCCAGCATTCTGATTCTGTACTATAACACATAGTTCAGTGTCCTTGCAGTATAGTTTTAACCGAATGACCCTTGTCGTGAAAGAGATTTGAGGAATGAAATATTATTTTCTTTAGCTAATGCCTCAGATTTTGAGATTTAGCTTTTCTTTTCTTTTATCTGTTAACTAGTGATTGAAATTAGGGTTTCTATGGTATTTCTTGTGGGTGGTGGTAGATTTTGTGGGGTTTTTTTTTTGTTTGTTTCAGACAGGGTCTCACTCTGTCACCCAGGCCAGAGTGCAGTGGCACAATCATAGCTCACTGTAGCCTCCAACTCCTGGGCTCAAGCAATACTCCTACCTCACTCTCTCAAGTAGCTGGGACTATAGGCGTATGCCACCACACCTGGATAAGTTTGTTTTTTTTTTTTTTCTGTAGAGATGGGGGTCTCACTATATTGCTCAGGCTGGTCTGGAACTCCTGGCCTAAAGTGATCCTCCTACCTCAGTCTCCCAAAGTACTGGGATTATAGGCATGAGCCAACCATGCCCAGCCTCATAGTTTTTTCTTTTTTTAAAGCTAGCATCAGTAGATAACATTCTGTATTTCTGTTTTAGCTACCTTGTTAAATGCCTTTAATATATATTATCTCAATCCTCAAACCTATATGAGGGACACATTCTGAAGTCATCCCCATAATTCCTTAAGTTCTGTTGTGCTCAGACCCCTGGGTGACCATCAAGCTTATCGGTATGCCTGAGCCTCTGGCTAACATGGTATCTTGGGTACTTGCCATTTGTCTGGGCTTAAACTTCTTGGCCCTGACACTCCAGATTACCTCTTCTAACTCTCCATCTCTTGGACCTTGTAACTTTGAGGCCTCTGCTTGGTCCAGTAGCTACATGTTGACCTCATCATTATCTTCCTTCAAGTTGACCACATTTCTGATCTATATAATATGTACTGTAGTCTGGACTATGTGCTCGTTTGTGACTGGCCAACTTCATTCTCCTGGTTCCTGCTTCTGGTCTTTTGGCTGGTTCACATTTTACAGTCTGCTATTTATGGGTGGAATCATTGAGGTAGGATATGTGGGATTTAAAGGTAGCAGGGACTTGCAATTCAAATTATTGGCTTAGCTTTTTGGGAGGAGGGCAACTAGTGGGGCTGTGTAGGCTGATTAGAACTAAAAATACTTTGGCTCTAAGGAACAAGTTTCCCTGCTTGTTCTTTGCCTAGGCATTTTCTGCCCTTTTAGAATATGAGAACCAACTCAGATTGCCCCTTTCTTCAGATGGGCTGCTATATACCACCACTCCCATTCCCCAGTCTTGCCTCTGCCAACAGACTGCACCCTCACATGAGGCAGGAGGGTTACTAAACATACTAGCTACTAGAGCCCCAAGTTTAAAATCATCTCATAAGTTAGACATAGCAGCAGACGGTGATTCTTTGAATAGTTGTTTCAACCATTTTACTGAGATATGAGAGTATTAAAAACTATCAAACTGGAAGGTACCTAAGAGTCCCCTCATTTAATAAATGAAGAAACCAAAGCTAGGAGCAATCAAATGAATTTCTCAGAATCTTTTTTTTTTTTTTATTCCATGGGTTTTATCAGTTAGCAGAATCTTAACTACTGAATGGCACAGACAGATTTTAAAATCTGGTCTTTTAACTCTAAGCCAAATTATTTTTTCCCTGTAACACAAAAAATAAAAGATGTCAGTAAATTGAGGGTGTGTGTGTGTGTCTGTCTTGGGGGAGGTAACTAATTTTTGAGTGAGTAGGGTTATGTTGAGTCTTATCTGATTTCTAAGGTATTTTCTAAACTTTTGCATCTGGTATATTTGATCGCATTGCAACACCACCTTCCCCACCCCCAGATTTTAATAATTTTTGTCACACATTACACATACTTTATTCTTCAGTTATATGTATAAAAACAGTAAGAAAGCCAGAATTCTACTGTGTTTCATTACCAAGGCTCCCAAGACTCCACCCAAGATTCCCCTCATATTTTTTCCTGTTATTAATTAGAATCATTATCCTCCTGGCACCCCCTTCATTTTGATATACCTCACTTCCTTTTCCTTAGCAAGAGCTTTGCTGTAGAGGGTAGAAACCTGGTTCCTTGCCAATTAACCTTTATTATGCTTTGTCATGTATTGCTACTAAAATACTTAAGACCAAAAGGAAGAAGTGTGTATAAGGCTGAGTTCATGTTCAGGACAAAGGTTAAATGGAAATTCACATTTTATTCATCAATGCAACACTGCCACTCTTGACCATGAGCATAGCCCTGTGTCAGGTACTAAAGTTAATGCGAAAGACATGTAAGGTTGACCGGGCGCAGTGAAGCACTTTGGGAGGCTGAGGTGGGTGGATCGCTCAAGGTCAGGAGTTCGAAACCAGCCTGAGCTATTTTCTACTAAAAATAGAAATTAATTGGCCAACTAAAAATATATAGAAAAAATTAGCTGGGCATGGTGGCACATGCCTGAGTCCCAGCTACTTGGGAGGCTGAGGCAGAAGGATTGCCTAAGCCCAGTTTGAGGTTGCTGTGAGCTAGGCTGACACCACGGCACTCTAGCCTGGGCAACAGAGTGAGACTCTGTCTCAAAAAAAAAAAAAAAAAAACATATAAGGTTGATTCCTGCACTCTAGTTTGGGGACTTGAATAAATAATATGAGTGATATATGAGGAATACAGAAGGCAAGTTCTTGGGGACAGAGGCTCCAGTTTAGCAAGCTTTCCTGGGCTGGACCTTGGTAATCTTTTCACATTTTCTAGAACTAAGATGCAACAATCCTAACTTGCCCCTTTTTTCTAAGAGCATTATTAAGAAACTGTAACCAAATCATTGCAGGTGATAGCAAATGGCTTTAAAAAAAAAAATCCACCTTTTTTTCATCTTGAGAAAAGACTTCTTTTGAATTCCTAATAGACTATTCACAATGTCCTATGTTAGTATAAGATAGTAATTTACAGGCTAGATAACAAAAATCAGTTTTGTTCAAAGTAGAATATGGCCTATCCTTACAGTGTGACTTTTTTTTCGAGGAATGTTGTTTTGTGGATCCCTCAGTCCCAAATGTACAGTTTGTAAGCTCAGAGCCCAGGGTAGCAAAAGACCATGCTGAGTTAAACAGGGGCAGTAGGCTCTGGTAGGCAGGAAAAACTCCAAGCCATAGCTTGTTAGAGTCCCTAAGTCTAGAGATCAGAAGAAGATGAACTGCCCCCTGTGTGTTCACATGGCATCTACGAGATTGGTAGAGCACAAAGAGCAGGGTTGGTGCAGGAGGGAGCAACCCAGCTCATCCAGGGAACCAAGGCAGAGCAGAGACAGGAATAAAAGTATAAGGGGTATGTTGTCACACAAATGTCTTACAATTGGAATACATGTCCCCAAAGCCCTGATCATCGAAGTCTTTAAATGAACCTTTTATTAAACTCTTCCACAATGCACAGCTATAGACAGAATTCTCACTGGGTTTTGGGTACCCCATTCAAGTCAGTTTTCAAGTGAATTTGATAAGTTGCTATGACAGCAAACCCACTCTTCCTCTGAGAAATGAATGCTTGCAATTTTGATACTACATTAAGGTATATTTTTAAGTGAAAATTTGAGCAATTTCCTGGATTCACTGTTCATCAGGAATTAAAGCTGGGGATTGGCAAATGAGTCTTGCTTATTTTTAAAACAGTTTTTCGAGTGGGTGAATGTGAAAGGGTGGGCATAGTATCAGGTAATTGAATGTGTGGGTATTTATGTTTCTATATCGGTGAAAGCCAGATTAATTACTGTCCTCGGTGCCCAGATTGGCACCACACTATATTTTAAATTGTAGATCTAAACAGAGTGCTGGTTTACAGGAAATTACATTTTCAGATTAATGGTAGCATTTGGTTGTGCAGAAAGCAGCAGTTTCCTTCCTTTCTTTCTCTTTCATTCATTCTTTCTGCCTTTTTTCTTTCACGTTGGTAAATACATTTAGCATCCAACTGCATAAAGGAGAGAGGAGGATTGGGGGAAAGATGGGTTTTGTCATGAATACTGGAGACTTGGTGTGATGTCACTGCCAGCTCTGTGTGATCGATCGTAGGTGGTATTAGAGCTCCAGGAGCGAGAGGGGGGAGAGCAGTGGAAGAGACGATGTCGCTCTCAGACAAGCAGCCAGCCTCTCTCACTGCCGCGTACAGCCAGCTCGGTAAGGACAAGCCTGCAGAGTGCCGAATGGACTCCCCAAAAGAAATCAGTCAAGCTGGATTTGAGTGGCAGAGGACAGAGAGCAAACTGAATGAAATCGGGCTGAATGTCAGCATGGACGGGAAGCTGAAAGACGGGCTTGTGAAAAATGCCAGCTTCCTGGAGCAGAATAAGCTCTGCTTTTTTGAGGGGAAGCTAGACAAAGACCACAGCATTGAAGTGCAGGACAAGGAGTATCAAGCAACCTCGGGTCACCTTCAGAGCAGGTATGTGATTTCAGAAACCTGCCACCCTTCGGAGGGGAACTTAGTTCACCAGAAGACAGGTGAGTTCCATCTGGGACTCATAGAGGGGCCAGATAAAAAGAAAACCACTACCGTTCAAGGGAAGGTGACAGGGAAGAACGGACTAGAGACCAAGAGTCAGCCTGATCTGAATTTCCCTGGGGCTGCTGACACCCCCACCCGATACGTTAAGGAGCAGGAAACCAGTGTTTGGAACCCCAATTTTCATCCTGTGGCTCAAGGCCCTCAGAGATCAAGGGAAGAAACTCCAGGAGAGGAGAATGGCATCACCCCTGGCTGCCTGGTGATTGGAGTGGTGAATGATAAGTCTGGGCAATTTAAATGTGAGTCCCCACTACTGGCGACTATAGCCCACCCGGCCCCCATTATTGAGCATTCACCTGCTGGCATTCCACCAATCACTATGGTGGAGTTCACCCAGGAATATTTGAATGCAAGTGCTCACATCAGAGGCCATGATAAGGAGTTGGGGAAATTGGTTTCTACCGATGAGGGGGCCGTGCTCGACCAAGCCCCCCAGCAGAAAAAGGCCATGCGCCGAGCCCTGTCTGAATGTTCTCACCTCTCAGTTCCCCCAGCTGTCAACCTTGCAGATAAGTACCCTGAACTTCCTGCCCGAGAAGAGCTTTCTTCTGGCCTGTTGTCTCCCACCACTGGCCCAGTGCCTAGTCCCACACCCAGAAACCTGGTTGCTCCTGCCATTAGGCGCTCCATGACAGTGGCTGAAGAACAGTCAGATAGCTACAAATTGAGCCCTGGAGAACTGCCTGTCTTGTCTACTAATGAGATACCTCCTTTCATCTGTGAGGAACCAGTGGCTGAGAAGAGAGAAGAATTGACCCATTTCAGCAACAGCAGCAGCAGCTCTGGTAAGAAGGAACTCGGCACTGGTGGGTTATATCTCCATAATAAGCTGGAGCAAATTCCTGAAGGAAGCAGCAAGGAAAAAGGACAGGAAGATATTAGTGAAGCAAGAATTGATTCATGCTCCCAAGTCTGCCAGGGAGGAGAGAAACAGCCAGGGCAGACGGCTCTGGCAGGGAAGAAAGAAATTGAGGTCACCGCAACCCAGAGCACTCTAGTGTTCCTGTGTGAAGAGACCCCACGTGATGGTATGTTTCTAAATTTTGCCTCCATTGGGAACAAGCAGACAGCAAGGAAGGAACCAAAGTGACAGATTACCGGCAGGAGCATTAGGCAGCTTTTTACTGCTGGAGTCTGTAACTGCCTGGGGAAAGCTTAATTCCCTTGTGTTGGGAGCTTGCTGGGAGTGAGGCGAAAAAGAGAGCAAAGTGAATCTGGCTGGGTCAAGCTGAATATCTGCTGGCATGACAGATAATGTAGATTGAGGATGTGGGCTGAATGGGTTGGGGGTGGAATGGGGTCAGAGAATGGTGGGCATAAAAATTGAAGTCCCTTTCTTGACCTCAGTTGTCCTGCCCACTCCATCCCCCATCCTCCCATCCCTCAGCTCCCCGTTGGTTTGAACCAAATGACTCCTGAGCTCTAAATCAACTGATCACAACTGACTGATTTGCTTGCCTGAAAAATCTGTCACTTTGTGTATATTCACAATGAGTTTATCAGCACTAACCTCCTCTCATTAAGTTGCACAGTCTGGGTGGAAGCTCTGTTTTCCGTTTTGCTTTTGAGAACGTTTTACTTTTGTTCAAGCTGAAAAGGAGCCTTTTAAAGCTGGCTATTTAATATTCTTTTCCTGTTCTTCATGTTTGACCCAGTCTAGCTTCTAGTTTTCTCTTTCTCTGTGTGTTTTGGGAGGATTTGTGGGGAGAAGGAGAAGAAAGAGAAAGTGTAGAGAGAAAGAGAGACTTGCAACTTAATAAACAGCTAAGTGTTGTGGTCTTTGTGACTGCCTTCTCTGTCTTTCTTCCTGGCCCTTTCTTTTCTTTCCCATCTCCCATCCCCCATGGCTCTTATTGTTGGGGGTCTAAAAAAGCTTGTTTTTCTCTGAGTCCAGTTTGAGCAAAGGGCCATGATTCACGAGCTTGTTTGAGAGGATTTAAAACATGTTTTGTTTGTAAAAAATATTCTCTTTTATAGGACCTGAAAAAGAGTACATTTTAATGAAAATTTTTGACCATTCTGAGCAAGAGCGAGACCCCGTCTCTACTAAAAAAATAGAAATTAGCTGGACAATTAAAAATATATATATAAAAAATTAGCCGGGCATGGTGGCACATGCCTGTAGTCCCAACTACTCGAGAGGCTGAGGCAGTAGGATTGCTTGAACCGAGGAGTTTGAGGTTGCTGTGAGCTAGACTGATGCCACAGCACTGTAGCCCAGGCAACAGAGTGAGACTCTGTCTCAAAAAAAAATTTTTTTTTACTCAATTTCTCTATAAATAAGAAGTGGTATTTTCTAGAGGAATGGTAAGTAGAATAGGACCCCTGAAGAATGACAGGTTTTTGTGGGGTTTTTTTAATGGAGATGGACAGAAAGACTTCATATTTCCTCTATGATTTCTCGACTCCAGGATCACAAGCATTCAGGAATCCCATGCTGTTGTTTATTTCTAGCTGTGGCAGAGAACTCTAAGCTACTCCTGGACAGGACTTTGTCTTTCTTTTATTGATTCTCCGGGTGCCTAGTTCAGCACCATATACCTTCTAGGTAATAATGAATGAAGACCTTTGTTTGTTTTAGAACAAATTCATTCTAGTTCAAACTAACAGAAGTTTGTGCTGATAGAAAAAAAATTTTATCCATTCACCTGATAAATGCTTGAATGCAGGCTTTGCTAACCACTGTGTAGATAAAACTATATAAAGATAGATTCATTCAACATGCCTACCATTTGCCGGTCACCATCTGGGCACTGGAAACTATACTTGTCCTCAAGCAACTTATGATCTAGTAGGAGACAGTGAGAAAGTTGTGAATCATGGAAACATTTTGGAGGAGGTCATATTTGAGCTGGGTCTTGAAAACCTAGGATGGCTAACAATGCAGAGGGAAAGACTTCCAGGCAAAGAAACTCATATAAGCAAAGGTATGAAGCCTAGACAGCTCATGTTAGTGTCTTTATGGGACACTCCCTTGAGGATTATGTGATTGCAAAGAACAGAAACACACTCAGAGAAATTCAAATTTATTTGAGAAGTATTTATTGACAGGGTATAGAACAGTCTTGGGGAATCCAATTTCAGGAAGTATTGCCAGGCTACAGCCATTGTGTATGTCTCTCTTGGGACCTCTGCTTCTCCCTGCACATGTGTTCCGTTCTCTTTTCTTCCCTTCTCTTCTAAAAATTGTATTTCCTCTGTCATCTCTTTTGGCTTCCTTTGTGACTCTGTTCTGCCCAGGACAGAATAGCATTGAGTTGGCATGGTTTGGGCTCTGTGGCCAGCTTTGTGCTACTCTATGTCTCAGGGACCCAAGGTTGTTTGACTGCCATTTCCATGTCTTAGTCTTAATAGAAAGTGACCAAATCAATATATCTTATTAGCTCAGTGTGGTCCAGTCAACTGTGTACCAGGTCACATGGCCTTCTTAAGCCATCTTAGCCACTTAAACCCACCCACTTCATTCACCTGGAGGTTTCTCTAGAGGAGAGGCTATAGGGTAAGGAAGCTTGCAAAGCTATCTTTACATCAGTGGCAAGAAATAATAGAAGAAAATTCTAGAAAGTTGTTTGGACCCAATCTTGCCAAGCTTCAAATGCTTCACCTCCTTCCATGTTCAGAAACCTGTGGTGACTACCAATCACAGCAAATAAAGTAGCTCAAGGTCAGCTTTGGGAAGACTTACCTTTTCTCAGTAGGTAAGATGAACTGGAGAAAAGAGAATTGAAGGCAAAAATCCCATTAGGATGGTTCGATTCAGGTAGTAGCAGGTACAACACTAAGGACATGATAGAGGAAATACAACAGGTTAAAATAACTGGAATTGAAAATTGGATGTGGAAGGTGTCAGAGAACAAGAAGAGTCAAAGGTTATGGTATGATTTTGAGCCTGGTTTTCTCAGCAGGTAGTGGTACAAATAATGGAAAGATCCAACAGAAAACAGCAGTTTTGTGAAAGAGTTAATGAGTTCCGTTTCAGACATTCTTTTGTGAAACTCTGGGGACATTTGGGTGGTGGTCTCTAGCAATTGCCTCGTGTATACCTGGAACAAAGGAGGAGAAGGGTCTAGGTAAGCAGTACCATCTGAGAGGGAGATAGCAGTTTGTGCTTATGCACAGGTACATTTATGTATGTAAATGTACATACATGTCTATATCATAGGCAGTGAGACTTCATGAAGTGTTCATATTGTTTACCGAAAAATCCTGTGTCTATTGAAAGAATTCGTAGTGGTCTGGGACCAATGGCAACAAGTCACATGTTTGGTAAGATCTTCTTTCAACCTGCTATAGAAAAAAGGCATTGCCAGACTTACACAGTTGTTGAATTTGTTTTTTTCCCTTCACATTTTTAAAACTAGAAAAATAATCAGTTTTTGACTAAAAATACATGTGATTCAAACATCAAAAAGTACAAAAAGCTCTACATTAGAAAACCTCTGGCCGGGCACGGTGCCTCATGCCTATAATCCTAGCACTCTGGGAGGCCAAGACAGGAGGATTGCTTGAACTAAGGAGTTTGAGGTTGCTGTGAGCTAGGCTGACGCCACCACACTCTTGCCCGGGCAACACAGTGATGCTGTGTCTGAAAAAAAAAAGAAAGAAAGAAAAGAAAACCTCCTACCAAGACAACTCACTTTCCTGCTCCTCCCCTGTGAATACAACTAAATATCCTAGAAGTAATTTAACAGAATTCTGTAAAGGAGTCTGACAGGTAGAAAGAAGGCAGACTGGGGTAGGAATCTCAGAACTTGAGGAGTGACAGTGCAGTGAATTCCTTGGGTTTTCTTTTTATCTCCAATATATCCCTGTCTGGGCACTGGAGAGGATTGCAACTTGGAATTACCAACAAGCATAGACCGAAAAAAAAAAAAAAAGAAAGCAAATAGAGAAAGCCTGTTCTCTATTGCCAAAGGACCTGGAAAGGGGAAGCCCACCAAAGACCTAGTGCTAAGCCCTGTTTCCCTACCCATACCCAGCAGTGGGCTCATTCTGCCTGCAGGTAAAGAGAGTCAGGGAGGCAGGCCCATCCCCTGTCCTCTACCAGCTGACAGCACCAGTGGCATGTATAGGCCTGGTGTTTTACAGCCCTTTACCCAGTGGCAGAAGGAGACTTTGGTAGGTTTCCTTTACCTCCTTCCACCTAGCAGCAGAAAGCAGCCCAGGTAGATGCTTCCTGCTCCCAGCTGCTCCTGCAGAGATCAAACAGGAAGTCTCCTTGCCCTAGGCAGCCAAAGAACAGGCCAGCAGAAGCTCTCTTCATTCAAGAGGTCCAGCATCACTCAGCTTCCACCTAGTTGCATTGGGTGGCACAGTTAAGTGCCTTCAACCCTTTTAGGCAGTACCAGTAGGGATTAAGTGAGAGCCTCAACAGAGCCAGAAGAACACAGCAGGCCACAATTGCATTGCAAGGGCTCTGAAAACTAAAGTATCATTAACTACAGCCAGAACCTATATACTAAATGAAAACATGGTGATTGCCTGCTAAAATACAAAATTAGAATTTTAAAGCAACCGTCACAAAACTGCTTTAACAAGCAATTATGAATTCTCTTGAAACAAATGAGAAACTAGAAAATCTCAGGAAAGAAACAGAAGTTATAAAAAGAACCAAATTTTAAGCCAGATGTCGTGGCTCATGCCTGTAATCCTAGCATTCTGGCAGGCCGAGCCAAGAAGATTGCTTCAAGTCAGGAGTTTGAGACCAGCCTGAGCTAGAGTGAGATCCTGTCTCTACTAAAAATAGAAAAAATTAGAAGGAGGCAGGGTAAGGAGGGAAAAAAAGTGAAAAAAGAAAAAATTTGCCGGGCGTGGTGGTGTGCGCCTGTAGTCCTAGCCACTCGGGAGGCTGAGGCAGGAGGATCACTTGAGCCCAGTAGTTTGAGGTTGCCGTGAGCGAGGTTGATGCCACAGCACTCTAGCTGGGGCAACAGAGCAAGACTCTGTCTCAAAAAAAAAAAACAAAAAACAAAAAACAAATTTTAATTATAGATATGGAAATGTAATCAAAATTTGAAACTTGTCAGATGGGCTCAATAGCAAACTGGAGATGACAGAGATAATCAGTGAACTTGAAGAAAGAGCAATAGGATTTATTCTGTCTGAACAACAGAGAAAATAGACTGGGGGGAAAAACAGATCTTCAGAGACCTGTGGGACAATAACAAAAGATCTAACATTTGCAAGAAACTGAACAAATCCCAAATAGCATAGATGCAAAGGAATTTGTGCCAAGACTTCTCATAATTAGACTTGTAAACTAAAGACAAAGACAAAAGTCTTTAAAGCAACCAAAGAGAAGTGATGCATTACCTATAGGGAAACAGCAATTTTCCCTGTTTCTTATCAGTAAGTATGGAGGGCAAAAAGAAGGGGCACAGCATTTTTCAAGTGCTAAAAGAAAAGAATTGTCAACTGCAAATTCTTTGGTAAAACAATCCATCAGGAATCAAGGGGAAATAAAGACATTCTTAGATAAAGGAAACTAAGAGAATTTGTTGTTAGTAGAAATAACCTTACAAATGGCTAAAGGAAGTTCTCCAAAAAGATAAGATTTGATAATAGAAGGACACCTGGAATTTCAGAAATGAAAGAACAACAATGGAATGGGTAAAAAATTGGGTAAATATAATAGTGTATTCTCCTTATAAATTTTAAAATCATATTTGATGATAGAAGCAAAAATTATTATACCATCTGATATAGTACTCAATGTATGAAGAGGAAATATTTAAGACATTATATTTTAAAAGTGTAATGGAAGTCAGACTTCAGTAGTTCACTCAGAGTAGTAAAACTTTAATACCAGTAGGCTGTATGTATATTGTAATAACTAAAGCAACCACTAAGAAAACTATATAAAGCATTATATTCAAAAACATTATTTAAAAAATTAAAATGGAGGTAGGCACAGTGGCTCATGCCTGTAATCGCAGCACTTTGGGAGGCTGAGATGGGAGGATTGCTTGAGCCAAAAGTTCAAGACTAGTCTGGACAATATAGTGAGACCCTGTTTCTATAAAAAATAAGAAAAATTAGCCAGATGCGGTGGCCTAGTCCTGTAGTCCTAGCTACTCAGGTTGCTAAGGCAAGAGGATCATAAAAATATTAAATTAAAATGCTAGCTGGGCATGGTGGCACATGCCTATAGTCTCAGCTACTCAGGAGGCTGAAGCAGGAAGATCACTTGAGCCCAGAAGTTCAAAGCTGTAGAGAGCTATACCCCACTGCACTCCTAGCCTCAGCAACAGAGTGAGATGCTATCTCTAAAAAAATTTAAAATTTTAGAATAAAAATGGAATTCTAAAAAATGTTCAGGTAACTGACAGGAAGACAAAGGAAGTCAAAAGAAGCAGAGGAATGAGAAACAGAGGGAACAAATAAATAATAAAATAGCAGACTTAAGCCCTAACATATTATTTAACAATAATTATTTTAAATACAAATGGTCTAGATATTACAATTGAAAGACAAAGATTGGAAGAGTAGGGTTTCTTTGGTTTTTTTGAGACATGGTCTCACTCTGTTGCCCAGGCTAGAGTGCCTAGCTTACAGCAACCTCAAACTCCTGGGCTCAAGCAATCCTCCTGCCTCAGCCTCCCGAGTAGCTGGGACTACAGGCATGCACCACCATGCCTAGCTAATTTTTTCTATATATTTTTAGTTGGCCAATAAATTTCTTTCTATTTTTAGTAGACACGGGGTCTTGCTCTAGCTTAGGCTGGTTTTGAACTCCTGACCTGGAGCGATCCTCCTGCCTCGGCCTCCCAGAGTGCTAGGATTACAGGCGTGAGCCACTGTACCCGGCCAAGTAGTTTCTTTAAAATGACCCAAGTACATGCTATCTACAAGAAATGTATATCAAATATAAGGAATAGGTAGGTTGAAAGTAAAAAGATGTAAAAAGACATATGTTAACATTAATACTTTTTAAAGATGTGGCTATATTAATATTAGACAAAGATGCCAGAGAAAAGAATAAAGGATCAGTCCACTATGATAACAGCAATTCTAAATGTATACACACCAAAAAACAGAGATTCAAATTATGTGAAACAAAAACTGATACAGCTGAAAGGAGAAATAGACAAAGCCAGTTACAGTTGGGCAGTTCTACATCCCACTCCAAGCAATTGATGGAACCTAGACAGAATATTGGTAAAGATATAAAAGAATTTAACTGTGCCATCTAACAACAAAATCTAACAGACATTTATAGAAAATTTCACCCAACAACCGCAGAATATACATTCTTTGTTTTTTGGGTCCCCCCCCCCCACCTTGGGGGATATCTCCAGTGCTGGAAGAATATATTCTTTTCAAATACCCATTGAACATTCACCAAGATGGTTTCTGGGTTGTAAAACAAACTTTAATAAATTTAAAAGACTGAATTTATACAGAATATGTTCTCTGTCCATAATGGGATCAAATTAGGAACCAATAACAGAAAGACCACAAGAAAATCTTCACTTAGACATTAAACAGTATATGTCTAAATAATCCATGAGTCAAAGAGGAATTACCAAAGGAAATTTTAACACAATGAACTGAAGCAAAATGAAAATGCAACATATCAAAATTTGTGGAATGCACCTATAGAGTGCTAAGGTGGGAAATTATGCTTACACTAGAAAAGAGGAAAGGTCTCAAATTGGTAATCTAAGTTGCTACATCAAGAAAATAGAAACTACGAGGAGGAGGCTCAGCGTTCTCTCCTGAGCGTGGAGCTGGCTCTTGGTGTTGCTTTGCTGCAACTGCCGTTTGCCATTGATGATCGTTGTTCTCTCTCTTTTTAGAGGAGTAAGAGAGAGAGGACGTGGTCTGAGTGGGGGGGGGGGGAAAGAAAGGAAACTAGAAAAAGAAGAGCAAAATAAATCCAGGGGAAGGGGCTGGGCTCACACCTGTAATCCTAGCACTCTTCGAAGGCCAAGGTGGGAAGATCGCTTGAGCTCAGGAGTTGGAGACCAGCCTGAAGAAGAGCAACACTCTGTCTCTACTAAACTAAAAAAAAATTTGGTGGGTGTGGTGGCAAGTGCCTGCAGTCCCAGTTTCTCAGGAGGATTGCTTGAGCCCTGGAGTTTGAGGTTGCTGTGAGCCAGGCTGATGCCACAGCACTCAAGCCTGGGCAACAGAGCAGGACTTTTGTCTCAAAGGGAAAAAAATCCAGAACAAGCAGACATCAGTGAAATTGTAAACAGGAAAATAGCAAAGAAATTAATTAAACCAAAAGCTGGTTCCTTAAATATATCAGTAAAATCGATTTAACAAAACTGACCAAGATTAAAAAAAAAAGAGGACACAAATAACAAGAATGAAATTGGTATATCACTAAAGCCATTAAAAGCATAATAGGGAATACTAGAAGCAACTTTACACTCACAAATTCAACAACTTAGAAGAAATGGGCTAATTTTTAAAAAACCACAGATTACCAAAACTCAGCCAGGATGAACTAGGTAACCTGGATAACTATTAAAGAAATTGAATTTATAATTTAGAAGCTCCTGAAAACAAAATCCTCAGCCAAGATGGTTTCACTGGAAAATTTTTACCATACATTTGAAGAATAATTTCACACACTCCTTTCCCAAAAATGGAAGAGGAGGGAATACTTTCTAACTTAATTTTATGAGGTCAGTATTATCCTTATACCAAAACCAGACGAAGACAGTGCCAAAAAAAATAAAAAATACAAAACTTTAGACCGATATTTCTCATAAACTTAGATGTAAGAATTCCTAAAACAATAATTAGGAAGTATCATCCAGTAATATATGAAAAGAATTATGCACAGTGACCAAGTGGGATTTATTTCAGATATGCAAGGCTGTTCATTAATCAAAATGAATAAAAGTCATCTACCACATCAAACTCTGAGGAAGAAAAATCATAAACAGAAAAGCATTAAACAAAATCCAACCAGCCTGAGCAAGAGCAAGACCTCATCTCTACTATAAATAGAAATTAATTGGCCAACTAAAAAAAATTATATAGAAAAAATTAGCCGGGCATGGTGGCGCATGCCTATAGTCTCAGCTATTTGGGAGGCTGAGGCAGAAGGATTGCTTGAGCTCAGGAGTTTGAGGTTGCTGTGAGCTAGGCTGACGCCACGGCACTCTAGCCTGGGCAACAGAATGATACTCTGTCTCAGAAAAAAAAAAGAAGTGTCATCTTCTCTTGTATGCAACAAAACCAT